>PVJD01009966.1:15502-33002 GCA_004026545.1 Mormoops blainvillei
TCTTTCTTTCTCTCTTTCTTTCTTTCTTTCTTTTCTTTCTTTCTTTCTTTCTTTCTTTCTTTCTTTCTTTCTTTCTTTCTTTCTTTCTTTTCTTTCTTTCTTTCTTTCTTTCTTTCTTTCTTTCTTTCTTTCTTCTTTCTTTTCACATATCTGTCCTATTTTCCCAACATTGTTTATTGAATAGACTGTCATTACCCCATTGCATTTTCTTATCTACTTTGTCAAATAGTTGACCATAAAGATGTGGGTTTATTTCTGGGCTCTATATTCTGTTCCATGGATCTAGGTATCTGTTTTTATGCCAGCACCGTGCAGTTTTGGTTACTATGGCCTTGTAACACAGTCTGATATCAAATAGCATGATTCCTCCAATTTCATTCTTCTTTCTCAAGATTACTGTGGCTATGTGGGGTTTTTTGTGGTCCCATATAAATTTTTGGAATATTTGTTCTAGTCTCTAAAATATGCCATTGGTACCTTAATAGGAATTGTGTTGAAGCTATAGATTTCTTTGGATAGTATGGACATTTTAGTGATGTTAATTCTTTCTATTCATGAACATAATATATGCTTCCTCTTATTTGTATCTTCTTCAGTTTCTTTCTTCAGTGTATTACAATTTTCTTAGTATAGGTGTTTTACATCCTTGGTTCAGTTTATTTCTAAGTATTTTATTTTATTTTTGCTGCAATCATGAATGACACTGCTTTCTTACTATCCCTTTCTGATAGTTCATAACTGGTGAGTAAAAATACAACTAATGTCTGGATATTAATTTTGTATCCTGTTATTTTGTTGATTTCATCTATAAGTTCTATTAGTTTTTTTGGAATCTTTAGGATTCACTATATACAGTATCATATCATCTGCAAATATTTACTTCTTTCTCTCCTATTTGGATGCCCTTTATTTCTTCTTCTTGTCTGACTGCTGTGGCTAGGACATCCAGTATTTGAATAAGAGTAGTAAAAGCAGACATCCTGTCTTGCTCCTGATCTTAAGAGAAATACTTGTAGCTTTTGCCCATTGGGTATGACAATGGCTGTGCATTTGTCATATATGGTCAGCATTATGTTGAAGTATATTCACTTTATTATCATATTTTGCTGAGAGTTTTTATCATAAATTGGAACTGGGCTTTATCAAATGCTTTTTCTGCATCTATTGATATGATCATGTAATTTTGCTCCTTCATTGAATTTATGTGGTGTTTCACATTTATTGACTTGTGGATATTGTACCAGCCTTGCATCACCAAAATATATCCCATTTGATCATGGTGTATGATCATATTAATGTATTGCTGGATCTGGTTTGCTAACATTTTATTGAGGATTTTGGCACCTATGTTCATAAGGGTTATTGGTCTGTAACTTTCTTTTTAGCGTCTTTATCTAATTTTGAAATTAGAATAATGCTGGTCCCATAAAATAAGCTTGGAAACCTTCCCTCTTCTTAAATTTTTTGGAATAGTTTGCAAAGAATACCTGACAAGGATAAATGTCAGTTCTACTTTGAATGTTTGGTAAAATTCCCCTGTGAAGTCACCCAGTCCAGGATTTTTGTTTGTTGGGAGTTTTTTGACTACTGTTCATTTCATTAGTTGTAATTAGTTGATTCAGATTTTGTGGTTCTTCCTGATTCAGTTTGGAAGGTTGTATGTTCCTAGGAACTTATCCATTTTGTCCAGGTTAATTAATTTGGTGGTTTATGGCTATTCATAATATCATCTTACAATCCTTTGTATTTCTCTGGTGTCAGTTGTTATTCCTCCTCTTTCATTTTTGATTTTAGTTATTTGGGCCCTCTCTCTTTTTCTTTTTGATGGGCCTGGTTAAAAGTTTCTCAATCTTCTTTATCTTTTCAAAGACCTAGCTCTTGGTTTCACTGATCTTTTATATTGTTTTTTAGATTCTATTTTGTTTATTTCTTCTCTGATCTTTAATATTTCCTTTCTTCTAATCACTTTGAGCTTTGTTTGTGGTTTTTTTCTAGTACCATTAAGTGTAATGTTTATTTGAGAATTTTCTTGTTTCTTGAGGTAGGTCTGTAATGCCATGATTTTCCCACTTAGGACTGCTTTTGCTGTGTCCCAGTGATTCAGGGTTGTTTTGTTCTCGTTTTCATTTATTTCAAGGTATATTTTTATTTCTTCCTTAATCTCATAGTTAACCCATTCATTGTTTAGTAACATGTTATTTATCCTCCATATGTTTGTGTGTTTTTCAGGGGTTTTTTTTTCTTCTGATTGATTTCTAGTTTTACACCATCATGGTCAGAGAAGATGTGCTACGATCTCAATCTTCTTAAATTTATTGAGCCTTGTTTTGTATTTAACATGTGGTCTATCCTAGAGCGGTTCCACATGCACTTGAAAAGAATGTATATTCTGCTGTTGTGGGATGAAATGCTCTGAAGATATCAATTAAATCCATCTGATCTAGTTTGTCTTTTAAGACCCTATTTCTGTGTTGATTTTCCATGGATGTCAGTAGGGTGTTAAATCCCCTAGTAAAACTGTTGACTTATAAATCCCCTAACTTTATTTTTTATTAACTAAATAGAACTAATTTATTTAAACTTTAAACTCTTAAACATTTAATTTTTTTCCTCCTAAATCCTAAATACTGGCATTGTTGATGTGATTTTTATTGCTAATTGGTTTTCCCCCACTCCCAGATTGTCTTGATACTAAAAAGGAAACTCAGAGGAAATGTTTGGATTAACAAAAATAGAAATTTTCACTCAGAAGAGTTTATATTTCACTGATTTTTTTTAAACATTAGCTCTGTTTGCTTCTCAAAAGTCAGGTAAGGTGTAATGGATGAACAGCAGTAGCTAATTTAGATGGTAGATAGATAGACAGACAGACAGATAGACAGATAGATAATAGATGGATGGACTGATAGGCAGGCAGGCAGACATCCTCTTATTTAAGGAAACAAACATTGCAGTACTGCGCTTAGGTTCAAATGGTCTAGGCCCACTTGGGCTTTGAGCAGGACTCATTGCCTAGACCAGCCCTCCTCCTAACACCACAGCAGTCAGTGCCAGGGTCCGGGCCAAATTCCAAGACAGAGCCCCACCAGCAAGTGCTCCTATCATTTCTGAATTGCATACGTCTATAGTTCCTTACTGCCTGCCACTTAGTATTCCTCCATGTTGCTAAACAGCTGCCATGTTGTTTCCCTAGAGATAAGGTCCTGAATAGCCTTAAGTATTTCACAGGGTCATTGTGAAGCTCAATTAATTAATGTTTCCTGAATGCCTTGAGGTTTTCAGATGAAAAGTGCTCAGTTGAAGTGTACATTCTTATTGAATCTCCAGTTTTATCCTAGAGATTGAAGCATCTCACCGGGGCTTGACTAGCAGGCAGGGTTTGTTTCAGTCTCCTGTGCCTGGTTCAGGGTCCTTACATCATGGTAAGATTTTGCTATAGCTATCACCTTAACCCAGACACCTGAGACGTGGTAGATTATTCAAAATGTCACATAGGGCTACAGGTCAAGACCACATCCTTCTCCTTCAACTAGTTTTAGTGTGATTAAGACAGGATGAATTTATTATAGTAAAGCACAACATAATCGTATCAGATTCCAGAATAAACCTAAAATTTTCTTTTCTGCAAAGGCTCTAAGCAAAAGAGAAAGAGGCATTTCAAAGAATAAGTAAAACAAAAGGCTAATATTATATAAAAAGCTATCCAACATTACTAGTAAACAGTGAAATGAAAATTCACATAACATTAAAATATTATTTCCCACCTGTCCTATTGGCCACAACCTAAACATTCTCTCATTGGCAAGGACACAGAGCTAAGAGAAATCTCATAAACTGTTGGCAGGTGAATAAATTGGTACAATCACTTGAGAAGCAATGAGACAACATTCAACACAGGAAAAGTTTAAAATATTAATAGCAGCCTCATTTTTAATTGCAAAAAATTGGAAACAATCTAAATGTTCATCAACAGCAGATGAAAAAATTAAGGTACTAACTAAGTAAACTAAAAGAAAAACTAAGTATAACTAAGTAAAAAAAAGAAAAAGAAAAAGAAAAAAGTAGCCATGAAGAAAATGAACTGGAATTATTGTATCAGTGTGGATAAACTTCACAAACACAGTGTTGAGCAAACAAAGACAGTTGCTGTGTATCTGTAAAGACCATACTTTATGTGAACCAAAAAAAACACAAAAGAATACTACAGCGTTTAGGTATACACACTTATGAAATAAAACTTTAGGAAAATACCTAGGAATGGTAAACTGCAAATTCAGGAAAAGGGGTGGGGGGGGCATTTAGGAAGGGCACACAAAGGGTTTCAATGTAGTAGTAGATAGGGTTAATTATATTAAGCTTTATGCATCTTTATCTTTATACCTTTATATATTATGAAGTGTTTCTTAAAAATTATTCATTATTAATGTTTATATGCTTGTACAACCAAAGTATTTCATAATAATTTAAGATTTAAGAAACTACATGAAGAATCCTAAGAGGCAGAATATGGAGAGTTGAAAGGCCTTGAGGACAAAAACTATCTTGGAAGTTTAGCCAATCAAGCCCACGCCTCCGTGACATCTACAGTGATGCATGTGAGCTGTACACAACCTTGCTTCAATGTGCCTCAGTCACATTCTAAGTAGTGGCGGGGGAGCACCTCTTCATGAAATCTATTATTGCAGAGAGGTTGTTATAGCTACTTTAAAATTATGCTTGAAAATTGCAGTGTTTATTTTTAGAAAACAATAATTTTCTTCCAGCCTTAGAACAGCAATTTACAAATATTTTATAAGGTTCCATATAAAATCTCATGTAGAATTTGAATATATAAACTGATCAAAATTGTCTCTGATTTAAGCTCTAGTAGGAGCCTAACCTATCACCCTTCCCTTTCTCTGTGGCAGTCTCCAAGGACCTCTGCAGGGACCTTGCACTTAACAGACCACAATTGGAATGCCATTGCTCTAAAGCAGCACTTTCTGAAGTTTGTTTTGCAGAAACACCCATACTGAGAAATACTCTATATTAGTGGAATTTCATGGTCATCTATATCTCCTTGGATGTAAACGATGCACATTAAAGGCTCTGAGAAGCCCTGCAGCACACTACTTTGTCTAACTCAGCATGTTGTTGACAAAATAAAGAAAATTCTTCAAGCATATATTTAACTTAAATGAATTTGATATTTCTGCAATATTACCAAGTCCCAGAAAGTGTTCAAGCTGGTCTTTGATAGCATGTTTAATGGTCTGAGTTAATCTATACCTACAAGTGCTTGAGAAAAGCAGAAACAATATCTGTTGAATTAATGAATGAGCACACACACACACACACACACACTTTATGGAACAAATACATTTAGCGGCCAGGACAGAACTGGACAGAGACAGATATTAGCAGCACTGCAAAAGTCTAGCAAAGTGGAGCAGAATGGGAATATCCACAAAGCATTTTAATGAAGTACAGGTTAAGTTTCCATCCCAGCTACTTCATTTACCCACCACTTTAAAAATATTACTTATTTAAAAAAATTAAAATTCACATAAAAATGTCAGAATTTACCAAAGCCAAAACGGAGTTGGGTGTTTTCTAGAAGTGTTTTAATCAGAGTCTCTTATTTGCAAGAACTTATTACCAAAATTATAGGACACTGATTTAAGAATTTTTCTACTAGAAACAAGTGTGAAAATAAGATTATTATAAAATTTGCCTTCAGAATATGGAACTTTCCCTCAGTTTTAAAATAAGAAAAATAATTCAAGTGGATACATAGCAACATCACCCCAACTGACCAAAAAACACACACTTTTCCAGAGGTGGGAGTGAATAGTCCTTATTGGACTGCACGTTTTTATCTGAATAAGCATCAAGTGGGCAGAAATGGGAACAGGCCCTTTTCTTAGGGCTTTTAAAGGATAAATGTTTAACACTAGTGGTTGACATTCGTGACCTAAGTAGCCTATGCATACCAGTCTCTTGGGAAATTCTGGAGTTCCCCATTGGCCTCTCCCTGATAGCTTGGGGGTGTAGCCCACTGAAGAGGGTTGCTAACTTCGTCTGGCCAATTGAAGAGCGTATTGAAGACCCTAAAGGTCTCTCTGTGGTTTCCTACCTTGGCAACTTTACCTCAGCCTTTTGACATACTATGTACAAACTTATTCCTCCACCACATACAACTGCTGGATACATGTTTATGCTCCCACATTCTTCAGCCACTCATTCAGTCAATCAATCCAAATCAGTGTACACCTAGTGAGGGAAATGCAAAGAAATATAAGGTTAGGTATTTCCTTCCGGGCAGCTTACAGTCTCATTGAAGAGACTAGAGGTAGAATATTTACAGTTTAATAACAAAATGACATGGCGAACCAAGTAATATTATAAGAAAAGAAATAGGAAGGGCCAAAAATTATAGGATAGAAAAATGAGTGATGGAAGCATTCGTTTGCCTATCAGTTTAGAGAAGGATGACGTTCCTGGGAGACAAACTGGTCATGGAAATTTCACAGTGAGGGACACCTGACCCAGTCAGAAGGACAAAAGGATTTGGAGAAGCTAAAAAGAGGGAAAGAGCGCACCCGAGACGGGCGCCTTCATGAGCGAAGGCTCGTGGAACATCTGTGAACCACATTCAGAAGACACCATAAAATTCTGTCAGCCCTCCTCCACCTTACTGGAGCATAGACAAAGCATTCAAAATAAGCCGATTAAACCAAAAATTTACTAGTAAAAGTCCAAGGCAAGAACAAACACCAGTGTAATAGAAACTCTGTCCTCAGTAACTGAGCATAACTTCCTATTTGAAGCTCACCCACATCCCTAAGTCCCTAAATATCTAGCATTTTGATAATATATGTTAAATTTTGGAAATAAATAGGTTTAAGAAAACTTGGAAATGTGTACAAATTAGATGCTACCAAAGTCACACCACATTCTAAGCACTCGCACTGTAGAAGGCCCTTCATACTTTAGCCATAGTACCCCGGCTAAAAAATTCTTTTTCCTCTAGGCCTGGAACATTGGCAAATTTATTGCCAAAGATGGTGGAATAGGGATATTTGAAGAGATTAACACCAAAGCATGCAATTCTTTTGATAAATTATAGGAACCTGTGAGATTTATGTGCTCTAAATAAAAATAAAGAAATAACATCCTAGACACAACGGTGGCATTAGGTTTCACCAGGCACCGTTCACTTTGACTTTGTGGTCTGTCTGCCATAGAATCTTTCTGACTTAAGCTAAATACTGTGCCAAGTTCTTAGTTCAAACTGCTAAAGAAGTGTATAGGTCAAAAAATGAATCAACTTGTATTTACTTTGTAGTATCTAATTATATTGTTTTAGGCACAATTTGGGACTACAGGAAAAATGCTTAATTGGGAGAAGACAACAAATGAAACAATTAGAGAGCAACAAATTACATTTATCTAAATAAATGCCATAGATGGTGCGGTTCAGACTGAAAAAGGAATCAAGCAGCAGCAGGGACAACGACGAGAGCACAGGAACCGTTAGAAGGGGCTTTCTGGGTTCTGGAGTCATGTAGACAAAGACATAAGGAAAAAGAATGGTTCTGACATTTGTATGTGATAGTGGGACCAGTGAGGGTCCAGAGTTCCAACACGGTTGCGGTATGTCCTTACACTGCCCAGCCACGCACATTCACCAGGTTCCATCCCCCAGGCTCCACAGCTCTCCAGACAGATTACAGAAGACCTTGGAAGATAGGTACAGGGATTTAGGGTTGATATAGTAGGTCATGGAAATTCCAGGGCAGAAAAATGATCAATCTAGAAGATTAGTCAAGAATAAGAGCAGAAGGAAAACCTGAAGGAAAGACGCCAGTTAACATATCGCATAAACTCAAGCAGGGGCCACGGCAAAAAATGGAGATGGCTTGGCAAGTCACAGAAGCATTTCAAAAGGGGACTCAAGTCCTGGTGATGAATTAACGTGCATGGGAGGATAGTACAAGGGAAAGAACACAAGGCTGGGAATAACAGAACTGGGTTCTAGTTCCAGCCCTGCCACTTACCAGCCGTATTTTTGGCAAAGACACTTTATGGTCTCCACTTAATCACTCATAACATGAGGATTTGGTAGGAACATTAGTGTGTGCTCCTTCAGACTACCTGCTTGGCGCCAGGCACTGAGCAAAGACATTTCACGTATTTTCTCCAGTCCTCACAAAGGCTCCAAGATAGGTACTGCCAGCACGGATGAAGAAACTGAAGCTCAGAAACGATTACTAAATTGCCTGATATGACACAGCCAGTAAAGTAACGAAGCAAGTTTCAAACTTAGAATTGGTCTCTGCAGGCACAGGGAAACCAACCACGCGGTACAAATGCTCATCACCATATAAAAGTTAATCACAACTTCATTCCAGGAAGTCCTGCATCGTCTTCCTCTAAGACATTTAGGCAGTTATCCTCCTTCCGTTCTTCTAAAACAGGGGTTATCGGTGCTCACCAAAGATCCGTGTGTTCCTTTATATTCCCAGTTGCCCTCAGAGTCAGCTTGACTGTGTAGGACCAGTAAGATGTGGGGGGAACTGATGTAACAGCTACTTACTGGGCCCCTGAAAACAAAACAAAAACAAAATCAACATGTATAGTGCTTTAGAGTTAGTTCTTAATAGATGGGCTTTCATATATAAATGATCTCATTTAACTCTCACAGGAAATAAGCAGAGTTATTATCATCAGAAATATGTCACAGATAACGAATCTTAGTCACACCAGATTAGATAAAGTGATTGTTCTGTAGTTAAGAGGGTGACTCTGAAGTCAATGTGTCTTTCATTTCTGTGTCCCAACACCCCACCAGTGAGTGCCTGAAGCCACCCAGTGTCTGTTTATTAACTGAAGTAACTAACATTTGTGTATAAACGGGGTTCAAAACAGATACATATAGGTAGTTCTTATAAATAATAGAAGTCGCTCAGAAATGATTTAAAAGAGTAGCAATAATATTCCCTTTTTTATAGCTAAACCTTATTTTATCATTCCTCTTCTCCTTCCTATAAGTTCCTCAGTTTGTAACCAATGCCAAGTTTAATAATTTTACATAGCAGGGCATAATTTCTCTCTTTGTCCTCTGATACCAACCCTTTTCTTTTTTTCACTGAGCTACAACTTCAAATAGTGAGCCAGCCTCACATTCCAAACCTACCCATGGCAGATCTCCGCCAGCGCCTTTTAGGGTCCCCTTATCCTGGGATGGTTTCAAAGGATCTGGGGATCCCTCTTCTGGATCCACGTGGACACTTCAGAACGTTAAGGAAACTTAACTGAATTCAACCTCGGATCTCATCATTATAGTGGTAAACTGGCTCGGTCCTCTTGCTTATTCTCTGAACTGATTCTTTCTTCTTTTTTTCTTTTCTTTTTATTTTTTTCACTTACCCTGGAATTTAGAGAGAAAATGGGTTCAACTGGATCAGCCAGCCTTGGTATGACAACAAAAATGAAAATGAATAGTGAAAAAAAAAAAATCAAAAGCTTTGCTCTTTGAGATATAATTTAATGTCTGGCAGGAATAATTCGACAAAATTGTATCCACTTCCTGATCACATAACTAAACAAACAAGGAGGGGAAGTCCTGCTGAGAGACATTTTCACATTAAAAGGTGCTAAAAATGGGCTAGATCTCCTCACAGCCCTGTTGGAGGCCTCCGTTCAATTTTTAGTCATTTCCTCTCCGTCTCCAGACTGGTTAGCAACTGGAAAGGCAGAGGAAAAAGGGGAAACCGAACCTCTGTGCCGGTCCACTTAGCAATTCAAGGAATAATTAGAAAGGGAAGGGAATCTTGTCCTTTCCAGTCATTTTCCGATGTCACGGGGAGGGAAGCTGAAAGAGAAAAGGGAAGAGGGAAAAGATTAGAAATATTCTTAGGACTCTTCTCAGGTAGATAGCTAAAATAACTCAAAATCATACTCAGAGGTTCGGCGTCAGAGGATCTATATGGATTAGGCCTTCACTGGTGGCCAGATGCTATAAGAAAGATGAAAATTAAATGTGCTTAGACATACAGCATTGGACATGGTCTCTTCTACAAAGCTATTCATGCTGTGTTTTTTTTAATCTTATGGATAAACATTTGACAAACATGCAACTGTCAGAGTTCTTCTGTAAGTATTTATGCAGGCAAAACTTCCACTGGAAATATCGTGTCCTCTGCATCAATAGTATTCATGCAAAAACTGATTCAACAAATAGTTTGAGTGCCTGCTATGGGCCAGACATTATATCAGAATTAGAAGCACAAATAAATGAATGGTTGAGAGGGCAGGGTTCCCAGCCAGGACACTGTTGACATTTGGGGCATAATAATTCTTTGTCGTGAGGCTGTCCTCTGCATTGTAGGATGTTTAGCAGCATCCCTGGTTTCTACCCACTAGGTGCCAGTAGCATTCTGCCTCAGTTGTGCTATAAAAATGTCCCCAGCCATGGCCAAATGTCCCCTGGAGAAGGGTGTACAAAATTTCACCGCCAGCTGAGAACCACTGGTCTAAAGGGAGATACAAGGCTTTACAAGCAAATAATCACAGTGCAATGAGAAGGGCTAGAGTGTGTAGGAAGTACTATGGGAGCACTCAGAAGAGAGCAGCTAGATACCCTGGGGTGGAGGAGGAGGAAGGTGAATGCCTCTATCTGTGCTAAGCACCCTCCAATGGCCAAGTATGTAAAAGAGCAGACAATAATAACGATAGACAATAGGTGACACTGACCGAGCGCTTTCTATGTGTCATGAACTGTTTTAAATATTTTGCAGACATTGATTCATTTAATCCTCCCAACAGCCCTGTGAGGTAGATTCTATTATCATCCTCGTTTTAAAATAAATAGGCACAGAAAGGTTTAGTAACTTGTCCGGGTCTCACAGAGCCAGTAGGTGGTGGAGCCCCGATTCAGAACCCAGGCAGCAAATCTTAGTAAAGCTGCTAACGAGCGGGGAGGAGGGCGGGCTGGCTTCAGCAAATATTATTTTTAAACAACACAGGTAAGAAGACAAAGAGACGTGAACCCATAAAAAGGATAAGCACTGCCAGCAGTGAGAAGGCAGAAGAAAAAGAAAGCACATTCATTATAAACGTCAAACTTGCTAAGAGATTAGATCTAATTATTCCCAGCATGAAAAAGAAATGATAATTGCATGACGGGATAGAGGTGCTAGCTAACGTTCCAATGGCAATCATACTGCAATACATAAATACAGGATGCAGCAAAAGCAGGTTTACGCTTGTGAATAATTTATTAATTATTGTGTAGCGGGGTCCAGCCAGGGCCCCCCCCAAAGGGGGAATTTGTAACAGGGTCCAGAATGTGGGGTGTCCAAGAAAAATATAGGATATTCTTCCACCCACCCCGCACAAGGCAGACGACCATGGGGTATGGGAGACCGGAGCAGGGCCATCCAGTTGCTTTGCCTGCTCATACTGACATGGAGCAGAGCCACTGAGAGAGTTTGCATGTCAATAACAGCAGGATAGCTTCATATCTCACATGCAAAGAGTTATTTTGCACATCAACATGGCTAACCAGGAAGGTTTGCGTAACTTAAACCCACCAGTTACCTGGGAAGCAGCTCCCAGAGTTACAGAGCACATGTGCTTGAGACCTGGGAGATGGTTCACTCCACTCCAAGACCATGTAGGAAGGAGAGGGGAGAGAGGACTCTTGCTCGTGGGCCATGAGAAGGTGCCATGTGGGTTTGGATTAAGAACTGGAGATCCTGGTGACACAGCTGATGGTGCTGCGAACCGGGAGAGGCCGGCCTAGCCGAGCTCCGGACTTCTGTTCTTTTCCTCCTGAAGATGGTACCCGTGACTGGCCTGGCTGGGCAAAGGGGGGAAGGGCAGGACTGTGTGTGTCAGTGGGTGTTTTAAAGGGATTTTGAGATTTAATAGTGACATTGAGCCATTATTCAAAACCTGTGTAACTTTTGAGTAAATAGTTCCTTGCCTTTCCACTAAACACTGCCTTTGAGAGCCATAATTTCTAGGGAGAGTGGGCAAAGAACCTAGAACAGAGGGACCCTGGGGAAGAAAAGGCGCTGTTTCGGTAACAGTATCTCCCCCCTCTCCGCCCCCCACCAAATGGGTCCACATTTGGTGACAATTGTGTTATTTTTCATACAAACAACTATAACCCTACTTTTGCCCCACCCTGTATATCAAATCGACATGTTGTACACCTTAAGCTTACACAGTGTTATATGTCAAGTACATTTACATTTTAAAAAGAGGAAAGAGAAAGCATGTGGCATAAAAGGAGTGTCAAAAATAGGCGACACCTAACCACTTTGGGAAATGGAATGTTAGAGGCAATATGACTAGAAAGAAGTCGGGCATGGGTTACAATTTGCATGCAAATTTGCACTGGCATAGATATAATACAATTTGAACAGAGTATTTAACCCAAAAGCCAAAAAAACCTACTTAGAACAGCCCAGTTTTCCATACTTCTCAAACTGGTGGACCCACAGGGTACATGGCAGTGTACTAATGGGTAGGTACACGAGGACTTAGGATAAATAGAGCTTATTTCAGAGTGTTCACTTTTTGTTAGGTTTAATATTTGACAAAATTAGAAGGGCTGTATGGTAAATTTTGCGTTAGTTGTTACGATAAGCTTAAAGCTTTCGGAAAATTTCAAGTTTGCAAAGTCACTGTGGGCGGCGCCCCAGGCCTCTGGGCGGACACAGCCACTCCCTTCATTTAGGACCCAGGAGAGAAAGAAAGTCAAGAATCCCGTCCTAGAGCACGGTAAGCATTTTCAGGTGGTTAGGGATGTGTCTGAGAAATTGGAAGTTAAAAGAGGTGTGCCACTGTCGTATTTCAGGTTTAAAACCAAGCCGGCTCAGGTGTGCTGTGCCATCAAGGTGAACCTATGCGGCAGTTTTGGGGGCCGGTTTACGGTGCCACGTTGATAGGGCATCTGCCTGCATCAGCCTGGAGTTGGCTGCCTGGATGAGCATTCTAAGAACCAGGTCTGAACAGCAGCTTCTGCGTCAGAGCATTGCCTCAGTTAAAAGCTCAAGATCCAGCCATGTCCACTATCCACTCTCATGTCAGGCCTTGGTATCTGTTCTCACCTCTGCCTTGGAAGCTCTTCCTCCAGGTAGCCGTCTGACTGTCCCTGACCCCCTTCAGGTCACTACACAAGGGCACCTTCTCAGGGAGGCTTTCCCTGACCACACTACTTAAAATTAGAAATTCCTCCCCTCTGCTTAATTCTTGTCCATAACCCCTACTGCCATCTAACAGGCTACCTATTAGACTTACTAAATGCTTTTATTACCTGTTTTCCACCACTAGAATGTTAGCTCCACGAGGGTAGTGACTTTTGTCTGCTCTGTTCCCTACTGATATTCTCTAGCGACTGGTAAATATTTGTGGGGCGAATCAATTATGTCACTTGGTTCTCACAAAGATTACTTCTTGTGATGCTTCTCGTAGGTGTGGACCCTGCCATCAGGTGTTTGTCAATAATGATGACAAACAACCTTACACCAAGTGTCTTGGTCAGGTCAGGCTCCTATAACAAAATACCATAAACTGGGTGGCTTAAATATCAGGAATTTATTTCGCATAGTTCTGGAGGCTAGAAGTCAAAGATCAGAGTGTCAGCAAAGTCAGATCCTGATGACAGGCCTCTTGCTTGTCCTCACATGGTGGAAAAAGAGATGGTTGGCTCTCTTTCCCTTCTTACAGGGACACTAATCCCACCACAGGTCTCCATCTTCGTGACCCGATCATCTCTCAGAGGCCCTATTTTCTAACGCTATTGTATCGGAGGTAAGGTTTTCAACATATGCATTGGTGGCGCACAAACATGCAATCCCTAACGCTAAGCATTCAATCATACGCATTGGCTCCCTTCCGAAAATTGGTCCTATTACCCATTTTCTAGGTGAGGAAACTGAGGCTCAGAAAGATAAATAACTTTCATAAGTTCACAGAATTAGGCAGTAAACCCAGGTCTGTCTGGCCCTAAATTATATGCTTATAAATTCAATGAATGTTTTGTTTATAGAAATAATTATTAATAGCCCTATTTCTACCATTATGCTTTTCATTTGGAAAAAAAAATGTTTTCCCACCCATTAACCCAATAGATTCTCACAATAGCCCCAGGAAAGAGTAAGCAAATGCACCAGACACCTATATTTAAAAAAAATAAAAGAGTCTGAGATATTAAATAACGTGTCCGAGGTCCCATAACTAGAAAACGGAGACCAAGGGGGCCCTGCACGAGCTCATCCTCCTTGCCAACAGCTCTGGCCAAAGTCATCCCTTTGTATATCCAAGTGAAACGGTTCCAACTCTGGCAGTCCTGTCCAAACTCAGGCTGTTAATGGGAGTTTTCACAGATATAAATTTCTTCTGTTGCAATATAAATATTCACATCTGAGCTGCTGATGCGAGCTCCGAAAATCTGAGTGATCGGAGAGTTCTATGTTTGAGTAAATAGGACTTAGCCTCATGACAAAGTTCATAGAAGATGGCTGGTAATGCACTCTAGCTCCAGGGGGTGGCAGCAGTGAGGAAAAGACCGACTTCTTCAAAGTTGGACTTAGGCACTCTTTCTGGAGCAGATTCTGGAAGCAGTAATGGAATATTCTATACAAGCCACGTTCTAATGGTGAGATAGGGCAAACATTTGGTACATTAGTAAAACCATGAAGGATTTCTGAACACATTAGGGAAGGCAGACGCTAAGAGAAACTAAGGCTGGATTTACTGCTAATACAGGCCTTTGGGGACTTGGGTATTGTTGTTGGACATTGTCAAGGAGAAAGCAACTTGGGGGAGGTTGTATTATTCAAGACGCAAACTGTAAATTAGGAATATACCCACAACCCGGACCACACTGTATTCTGACTGCCTGTTTACCCGTGTTCTCCGATCTCCCCACCCACCTCATTGCGTAAAGTTCCTTAAAGGTGGCAACTGGGCCAAGTTTCTCTTTGTAGCTGAAGTACATAGTACAAAACCAACTACACATATGATAAATATTTGTCAAATAAAATTAGACAAACAAAATGTTATCATGGCATTTATACAGATGTCTAAGCTTCTTCTACTAGCTATGAACTTTCATATAAACACAAATTACTCTTCATTTTGTATTCCCAGCATCTAGTACTAGGTCTGGTAAATTACACACTTTAAAATAATTCTTGCAATGAAAGTTTAGATAAATGGATAGACGGATGGACAGATGTTACTAGATTTAGGATTTCTTACCACAATCTCCTTAATGGTTGACAGCACCCAGATCTCAGTTTATAACACTGCTATGCAGTAAAAGGAGCCCGAGATTCTTGGAGAAATTATTCTAGGATGATTCTAGGACTTGGACAGGGAACACACAAGACGAGCCTGGAAGAACATCTTATAGTGCAGGCAAGTAAGGAAGTGCTCAAGAAAAATGATGGACAGTCAAAGGGACACGGGAACCACCTGAAAAAGCCCCCAGTGGCCAAAATTAAGGAGCACCATAAAGTAGCACTGCTTTATAACCCAAAGTAGAAATAAATATTCATGAGTCCATACTGATATAAACACCTGAATAAATAAAATTTTAAATACATCAAAATTATTTTTAAATATTCTATGCATAAAAATTCTAAATAATTTATACAGATTTCCATTCTCAAGGTGATGGAGCATAACTCCCCACACTTTAAGTGTGGGCTGGGCATAGTTACCTCCTTTCAAAAAGTATAATATGGTAAGGGGGGGAGGGGAGAATCACTACATAGTGGAGAAACAGGACAAACTACAACAGTCCAGTAATCGAGGTTAACATCAATAGCGGTATCACATCAATAGGATATGTCCTTGATAGGATGTGATGAGAATGGCACTTTACCTCTGTGGCCGTCCTCCCAAAATTTCATAACCCCAGCCTAACCATGAGAAAAACATCAGACAAATTGAAGGATACTCTAAAAAAATACTTGACCAGTGCTCCTTAAAACAGTCAAGATAATCAAAAACAAGGAACTTGTCACAGCCAAGAAGAGAGATACATGTCACATGGTATCCTGGATGAGATCTGGAACAGAAAAAGGACATTAGGGAAAACCAAGAACATCTGAATAAGTTATGAATTATATTAGAAAAAAGGATCAATATTGGCTCATTAACTGTGACCAACGTACCATAATAACATCAGATCTTAATAACAGGGGAAACTGGGTATATCTGGGAACTTTCTGTCTACTCTTCACAATTACAACTGCTCTAAAATTAAAAGCTTAAGAAAGTATAGAAAACAAAGGTATAGCACACTCACAGTGATATCCTGGTGCTTCTTCACAAGAACTCTTGGTGAAGTCAGTCCCCCAAAAATGAGTTACTACTGACTTCATTTCTTCAACAGTGCTTCTGAAATAAAGTCCTCTTATCAGAGCAATCAGACGTCTACTACTGGCTACTCTGGTGGTTATCGCTAGGTCCTCAAATAATTTTGTTTCTTTTCACTGTAGCCAGCCACCACAAAGTACGATTTTCTGTGGCCTCTTCTGTAAAGTTACATCTCTATGACTGGTGTGGTTTTTAAAATTTTTCCTATTTTGGATATTTTTTTTCACAGCCACGGAAGACCTCCTAGTAACCACTCTGACCACTGCAGGCCTGCGTCATCCTTCCCTTCTCTTCCCGATGACCACTTCCCTCTGCCCTTCAAGCTCCACAATCACTGCTTAGCTCTCTGAATATACCCTGAGAAACAGAATAATAGCTGAGCCTGGGGGTTGGCCACTCACAGGAGGAAGGGCTGGCCAGGTGCAGAAACCCAGCTGGTAGGACTACCTCAGCCTTGGCCTTTCCTTTCAATGATCTGAGTCATTTCCTCTGGCCCCTTTTTATCCAATTGAGATGAAAATTTGCCTTTCTGTTTGAATCCCAGTGCTCCTTTGGTGTCTAAAGTCTACCTTTATCCTTTTGGATTTGTCACTGGTTCTGAAGGGAAAGATAAAGTTAAGCTCATGGAGCCTCCTAAGGCCTCAAACCACTCAGCATGGCAGGAGGCCGCAGTAAAACCCTTTCTCCTTCTTCTCCTGGAGGGACGTCTATCCAACAGCAATTACCCACCATTTGTAGAGGTGGTGGTGTGAACACCTTCCCAAGCCCCGTGCTGAAAAGCAGCCCTCTTGGAAACCTAGATATCTGCATGCACTATCAAAGAGTAGAATTAAATGAAGGGAAGCAGGTATCAGTGAATCATGTAGGCGTGTATTCCTCAAACAACACTCATTAACATGCGAAGCCCGTTTGTTTTACGACCAGCCATTTCTCAAATTGAGGATTCCTGTTTTATTTCACTTTGCATGCAACTCTAAATTAGATTGTAAACAAGGACCTGTGAGGAAACAGAATCAAACGCAACTTTCATGATTATTAGAAGTTTTCACTCTCATTAACAAGGGGTAATTGTTTCTGTTTTGTAAATTGATCTGAGATGAAAGGAGTTAGTTAATAA
>PVJD01009966.1:35502-57739 GCA_004026545.1 Mormoops blainvillei
TCTGAAAGCATGGTGCAGAGCATGGACCTAGATCATCAATTATCAGTACTTTTTGGACAGTCTTTTAAGACAAAAATATATATTTTTAGCACATTAAATGATAATTGAGTTTATTACTACTGAAGTATTATAATCACAATGTAATAAACCAGGCTGATGAAGCTATAGGCAAAATAATATCTGATCTATTTTTAAACAAATTTGCTGTTGTTTTATGCAACTGATTGTTCCTATGTTTTAAGGGCAATAGCCAATTTCTAGAATAATTAAACATGTTAGTTTCTTAGCACATGAGGGACTGGCCATAGGACCTGTTTTAACAGTACAATGCAACAAATTTTAAGCAGGGGTATTGGTGGGAGGGGATCACAATTTTCAGTGAGAATTTCAACCAAGGTATAAATGCCCAGAGCAAACTTGGAAATCATATTTGCTACTGTAAGCTCTTTGAACACATTTCTTGGAACAATGGCATTCTTCTCTTCTCCAAACAAGAAAGCATACCTTTTCTGTTCAGGTTGTTCAGCAAGCCACAAAATTACAGAGCATGGTTTTCTAAGAATGTTTAGGGAGAGAAGATAAATTCTTATGTTTAAATTTAGACCTGAATTTGCAAGGAACACCTTTTAATTAAGCCTGACATTTGACACAATCAAGCTCGAAGTTACCTGCACACCTTCACACCTATGATAATTGTAAGTTCTCAGTGCAGCTTAACATACAGCATCTTACATGCACCGTGATCTCCCTGTGATAGACACATCCATGAGAGAAGAATTTGTTTTTAAAGAATGTGAATATGGTTTAGTTTTCTAATTGTCTTTTTTTACCTCTTTACAAAGTGCTCTAAATTTTTCCACATTAGAATATGATACATTATAAATTATTGTATATATTTTCACCATGTCTTGAAGAGACTTTGCCACCAAATGTTATAATAAAACTTATCTACAAGCTATTACAGATAAAGGCAACAAGACATATTTATGGCAAGTATTAGAAGTCATCAAAATATGATACTGCACTTATAAAATTTTTAATATGTAATTTAATATTATAAATTTAATATAATTTAATATGAATCTTGTTTTTCTAGTTATTGTCACTATCTTGATAGTAAAACACACATTTAAAATAAAGAAATACATACAGAAAACTAAGAATACAGTTTCCATTTGCTAAGCTCTGGTAACATAATTCGAGATTCCAAAGATATAGTACATGAAAACACGTCTATCAAAACCTTATATATATTATATAATAGACTGGGCAAAGCAATTATGACTGAAGAGTAGAAAATAGATGAAGTTGATTTTTTTAATTTAAGGAAACATGCCTTTCTATTTTAAAATCAATATGATACTTTATTTCATTGCCCGTGTACAAATAAAACAAGTTTAATTAATAGACTTTAATCCAAATAAGCGTTGCTCCTCAGGGACTCGCCTTAGCTCAGCTTCATTCCAATGGCGCTGTTGCTGCTCAGAGCGTATTCTGGAACCACTCGGTGTAATGCTCAAGACTTAGTTCGCAGGCATCCCAGAAAACTGAGATCATGGCTTCTTAACAACAGTCGATAAGTGAATTTCTTAAAACAACTGATGTTGTGTTACCTACTTAGAATAACTCTGCAAATTATTCACTAAATTTGGCCCTGAATGACTCCTGACTGTTTCCAAAAAAAAAAAAAAAAAAAAACCCATTCTTGTAGGGGATGATGCTGTGCCACATTTGAGGATTCCACAGTGTTCCACAGTTTCTGACAGCAATTCCCAAAAAGGATTTTGAATGATGGTCATTGACTTCATTGGCATAAGTATATAACCATGAAGGTGCCGGCTTTGACAAGGATCACGTTTCCTAAAGGTCACTCTTTCACATGAATACATGGGTGTTTAGGGAGCTAAGGCTTTATAAAGCACTTAGCACTGTAAACACTAAGGAAATCATTGCTATTATCATTATACTGTATAATAAATGATAGTTGTAGTGATGGTGACTATAATCCCTCTATTGGATTGGAAAAGACAAATAATAATAAAGAGACCTCAATACACTCTCCAAATGTGAATACAGTTTCTGGGTGGTTTTGCTACAATTATTCTAATAAAGAAGCTGACTTTTCTCTTTAGCTAGAGGCAGTCCTCCTACCTAATCACTGGTTAATCTGTTGATCGTTGTTGTCACTTCCCATAACTCTGTCATATCATCTAAAGCTTTCTTTCAGGAAATATATCTTGTGTTTCTTTGATACTCCTAACTGGTAGCCTTTAAATTCCATTTACTATTTAGCTTGAGTCACTTATTTGGAGACCATGCTACTTGGTGAGATTTTATTGCTTCTTATAAAAGTCAATGCAAAACTGATACAAGAGATGATGGCAAGTATAGTGCGATTCAGAGTAAATTAGTAATTAGACACTGTGGTGCTCCACCCAAGTCTCTTTTTCAGGGCTGATTTACCCGTTCCCCCATTACTGGGGGCGGGAAGGGAAGGGTAACACCGGCAAGGACCCCAGTAAACAAACGAGCACACTGCTGGGATAACTCCTGAAAGTTTGGCAAGTCAATGGCCTACACAAAGTTAACTAGAAATTATAGGATTTTGATAATATTGGGAAAAGGAAATTTAAAAGATCATAGAGGTATGCTGGAATGGATATACTACTTAAATCCAGAAAACCCAGCAGCCAACTATATTTGAGAAAGGGCCCAGAGTACATGCCATTTCCCAGAGTTATTAATATGGCATGTGCTAGGGGAAGAGACACCGACGTCCTTGCGATGCCCGGTGGTATGCAGTGTAGACCAGGGTTGATGGCAGGAGATGCTGTTATAAAAGAGGGATTACAGAATCCCGCAATGAAAAGACCAAGTGTAACACTGAGCCATCAAAAACCGAAGGGCTGAAAAATTGTGACGAATGGCAGCCCTGGAGTGGCAACCAGGGCACCTCAACCCCCAGAAGGATATGAAGATAGTTACTGGAACACAGTGTTCACGGAGGGAAAAACTCGGGCGACAGGGGTGTTGCTTAATTTATGCATTTTTTAAAATCAGAGATAGATTATCAGGAAGCTAAGGGCAGCCACCTTAGTATCATCTCAGCCACTGATCATTTCTTGGTCCCCAAATATATCATTGAACAGGACATACTTTATAGTTGGTGGAACCCTCCTATTGGTTCCTTGACCTAAGTGATAATAGATATTAGAAGGCAGAAAGCCATGCAAAAGCCTCAGAAACTCTCCCACTAGCAGCCAAGGGAATACATAAAAAATGGTATTGTATCCTGGAGAGATACGCATGATGAGTATCACACCAAAGATTTAAAGTGCCTGTTTCCATTTAATTCACCTGTCTCCTGCCTACAAAAACCAAATGAAACATGGTGGATGAGAGTAACATTCTGCAAATCTAACCAAGCAGTAACACCAACTGCAGCTGTTTTGCCAGATGTGGTATATTTGCTAACACAGATAAACATAGCCTCAGGCACTTGGAATGAGGCCATTGATCTGGGGAATGTATTTCTTTCCATTCCTGTAAAAGAAGATCAGAAGGCATTCACATTCACATGGGACTGACAACAATATACATTTATAGTCTTGCTCTAGGGCTAAGTTAACTCTCCCTCCTCATGTAATAATATAGTCCAGAAGGACCTGGGTTGCCTATACCAGTAGCTCTCAACCAAGGGAAATACTGGTACTGTCTGAAGATATTTTGCTTGTCATGGTTAGTAGAGGTAGGGAGTGGGGCTACTGACATCTCGTGGGTATATGCTAGAAATACTACTAAACATCTAACAACTGAAAGGATAGCCCTCCCACTAGAGAACTAGACTCCAAGGAATGTGGAACAAAGAGGTACCTTCTGCAGCAGAGAGCTATAGGCCATTTAAAATGCAATTCCTATCATACTATCAGGCCCTGATAGGGACATCAAGTGACCACTCAGCCAAAGCTTGCCATCATGGGCTAGTTTCTGTCAGATCCACAAAGTCATTAGGTAGAGAAGCCACAACAACAATCCAAAGTGAAAAAAGAGCCATACATTTAAGATTGGGCTTGATCAGAGAACAAGTAGGCTGCAGGTAGGTGAGCCGTGCCTTCCACGTTGTCCGCCATTGTCTCACTGACATATCTTGCTCAGCTCTCAGCTCTTGAGGTATATGTGTGCGTGTTGGGGGGGGGGGGGATCACTTATCACTAGCTGATGGAGGGGAAAATGGTAAACTTGGTTCACAGACGGGTTTGCTCGGTATGTGAGTGAAAGCCAAAAAATGAACTGTTGCACCACAGTCCCCCTCAGAAGCAATCGTAAAGGGGAGCAGTGAGGTAAAATCCTCCCTACGGACAGAGCTCCTGGCAGTGTATTTCGTCACCTACTTCACATGAAAAGAGTAGTAGCCCAAGATAAGAGCATACATAGACCCGTGGGCAGTAGAGAATAGCCTAGCTGGTTTTTTAGGGGCCTTAAAGGGGGAAATAGATTGGAGGATTGGGAACAAGGAAGTCAAAGAAAAAGGTATGTGGATAGAAATCCCTCTATTACTGTCACCAGAGAGCACTTACCACAGAAGAGGTACTAAATAACCAAAGAGACAGTATGACTTAGCCAGTCGATGTCATCTGGCCCCTCTGCTCTCATGCCAGCATTAGCACAGTTCGTCAGTAAGGCAGCCATGGCAGCAGGGATGGAGGACATGCAGGGGACCAACAGCATGGCTTCCACTTACTGAGGCTGATCTAGTTCCTGCCCCCGATGAATGTCCAACCTAGGGGGAACTGAGATCAGTGCTAAGCCCCCAATGGTATTATTCCTTAAGTCCAAGTAATTGACCCCTCAGTGGCAAGATGACTAGCTTAGAAGCCTTGCACCCTTGAAGGAGTAGAGTAGATTGGATCAACACAGGGATCAATCTGTGGTCAGGATAGGGGATTAACTTTGCTGCTCCCATTACCCAAGCCAGCACTACTATCCAAGAATTTAAAAAGTGCACGATTCACCAACATGAGATACTGCAAAAACACTGCATCAAACAAAGGACCTTCCTTTACTGCAAAGTTGTATAAGACAATGGGCACGTAACTGTGGGATACACTGGACCAGTCATATACCAAACTACCCAGAAGCGCTGACCTTATAGAGCAGTAGAATGGCCTCTTAAAGATGCAGCTGAAGGGATTCCACTTCCACTTAAGATGTTGAAAGCTGAAAATAGCATCCTTCCTGCCCAAACAAGAAGAAAAATCCAGATAAACTACAAAACCCTGACTTTTCCTGAACCTATAATAGAGCAAAAATCATAAGGCAACCAAGTAGCTTGGAATATAAAGAAAGACAGGTTTTTCTAAAGAGTCAAAAACACAAATGCTGTTTCACTATGGCAGAGTACAAGAGGAGAGATTCAAGGCACATATAAAAACATAAGACTTCAACTATAATTTTTAATAAATTTTAGACTGAGTGCATACTAGCATGAGTGTGTAGAATCCTTCATCAGTGTGGAAAGAGTGCATCCAGGCTCTCCTCTTCTGACTTCTGTTGTGTGCACCAAACCTATTCGAGATCAGCAAAAGACCACAGAAAACATCCTTCAGTGGGGCAATCTGGGAGGACTGGAACAGCTGCCACTGTGAACAAAGGCACGAAGCCCTCTCCCAACCCTGCTTCTCTAGAGAACAAAATCTTGAAGCTGCTGGGGGAAGGGCAGCAAACTCTGACAACCTTAAGGCACATGTGCAGACCCACTGCGCCTGAGAGAAGGGGAAGAAACTGTCCTGCACTCAGACTGTTAGAGGTCTCCTATCACCGGAGAAAAGCAAGAAACTCTCTTCTGCACAATGTCTAATGCAGAACAAAGCCGAGTTTGGCTGCAATGGAGAAAAGGGGCAAGATCACAGAGGAAGCTGCATCTCTAAGATTTAGGGATACAGAGCCTGCTAAGACTAAGTCCAAATCAGGACACTGGAGAAACTTTGCAACCCCCCGCCACCAAACTAGTAAATGTCAAGCAATAAGCAAAAACAATTTATCACCACGAGGAGGACAGGAACATGGAGAGATCACTTATGAGGCACAGGACACAGGAAAATCCTATATGAGCATGAACTTGGACAAAAATCCTTCAGTAACTCAGGTCCCAAACTAAACACAGTTACCTGGGAGAATTGGAAGCCTGTGGAGAACTAAATATAACCACAGTAAAAACAGAATCTAAACCCAGCTCAGCTCCCAATTATATTGACTCAACTACGCGCGCGCGCGCGCGCACACACACACACACACACACACACACACACACACATAACCTAGCATCGAGAGGGGTGTGACACTTTCCAGTCACAAGTACCATTTACTTCTGTCCCTGCTGTAGAACTCATGATGTCCAACGTTCAGTAAAAATTACAAAGCACGTTAAAAGCAAATGGGAAAAAAAAATGCACTGTCAACAGACTAAGAAATCAATAGAACCAGACTCAGATGTCGGAACTACCAGACTAGGAGTAACATGGAAAAGCTTTAATGAGAAAGGCAGACAACATGCATATGGCAAACTTCAGCACAGAGCTGGAAAATATAAGAGAGAGAAAATTTAAAGTATAAAAACCCAGTATTAGAAATGAAATATGCCTTCCATGGGCTCATCAGTAGAATCAACACGGCCAAGAAAAGAATTAGTGAACTTGAAGATAAGTCAATAGAAATTGTCCAAACATCAAAAGGAGAATGTATAAAGCAGAACAGCGCGTCCAAGAGTTGTAAAACATTATCAAATTACCTAGCATATCAGAAACAAAAGAAATAAGCTAGAAAAATATTTGAAAATATGATGACCTAGAATTTTTCTAAAATAATGAAAGATAGCAAACCACACATTAAAGAAACTCAGAAAACTCCCCCCAAAATGAACACAACAAGAAGAAACAGAAAACCAAACCACCCCCTCATACATACACACACAAACTGGCACACATGTCCGAGTGCATCACATTCAAACTGCTGGACATCAAAGAGAAAGAGAAAATTTGGAAGGCCAGAGAAAGCTGGAAAACAGACATATTACAGACTGAGGGGAAAAGATATAAATCATAGCAGCCCGTTAGTCATAGCCATACAATCCAGAAGACAATAAAGTAACATTTTTTAAATGGCTAAGAGAAAAGAAAAAAGAACTATTTTCTCAGAATCCAATATCCAATAAAAGATCTTTCTAACAAAAGCAGAGAGAATTCATTACAGCAGGCCTGCACTATTTAAAAAAAATTGTTTATTTTTTAATTTCAGAGAGAAATGACATCAGAGAGAAACCTGAAGCCACACAATGAAATTAAATCTCCAGAGATTATTTTAAAAAACTAAATGTAAAAGGTATTTTTTCATTTTAATAGCTCTAAAATGTAATTACTATTTAAATTAAAAACAGTAATAATGAATTGAGGGTTCATTGTGCAGTAGAGGTAAAAGTAAAGTATATGACAATGACAGCTAGAAAGTTGGAAAGAAGGAGGGACAGATTAATAGCTGCCAGGGGTTAAAGAGAGAACGAGAGTGGGAGGGAAGTAGATGCAGCTATGAAAGGACCCTTGTGGTGATGAAACCTTTGGCATCTTGACTGTATCAATGTCAATATCCTGGTTGTGATATTGTCTTTTGGTTTTACAAAATGTTACCATTGGGTACAACTGGGTAAAGAGAATATGAGGTTCTTTTCTATTGTTTCTTACAACTGGATGAGAACCTACAATTATCTCAAAATAAAAAGTTTATTTTTAAAAAATTATATACATGAATGAACAGCTTTTCAAAAATTGAGTTTGAGTGAGGTTATTCTAGCATAGTTCCAATCCACAGGATAGAATTAAAGATAATATGAAAGATCAGACCTTCGGCAAATCAGTTTACTAGTTCCACTAGGAGGTTCAGAAATCTTCCTTCAGTCATAGAGGTAGATTTGCTCTGAACACAAATCTCAGGGTGGCTTTATGAATCTAAGAAAAGTAAGCATAACTAATCGGAGTCATCCAATGTGCACATTTTGAATTTTCTTATGTCACCTGAAAAAAAAACTATAACCAATATATCTACCTTATAAATGCTAATGAAAAACAGTTTCTGAAATTGGTGCCACCTTCTCAAAGGACCTTTAAACCAACAGAAATGGAACTAAATTAAAACTGACCACAAGTTCCAAACTCAGTCCCTAGACATTAGAGAGTCAGCATAATGTAATTTTAAAAGATGATTGTTAAGAGTAGGGAAAAGAAAGACAAAGAAAGAGACAGAGAAGAGATAGGTAGAAAAGACAGACAGACACAGACAGAGATATCAAACTGAAATGAATTTAACTTCTAATTAGTTCAAAATTTCCTGTATATTAACAGATTAAAGGACTACTTATTTGTTGTTTCTTATGTTTTATAAATTATAGGTGATTTATACCACTAGTTTTTTTTTTTTGGAAGAAGTTTTAAATAAATAGTTCAACCAGCATGAAAAATATTGAGTTTTTATGAGATAAAATTTAACAAATAATAAATGTTAGGATATAGCCATATATGGAATACTCTGCATCAGTTAAGGAAAATGAATCAACTTTCTGTGATTCAACTGAAATGATTTCAAGAAAGTTTAAGTGAAAATAGCAAAGCAAAGGGCAATTTGCACAGTACATGTACAAATTGAAAATAAATAAACGCATACATAGAACCCATCTCTGGCACCTGCAACACTGATAAACTAGAAGAATTACTCAGCAATAATGCTCTTATTTGTGATAATGATTCTGAATGTCAATAAAACATATTGATAACCCCAATGGTATTCCCTATTCTTTTTCTAAGTCCCCCATATGGCTATAGCCAGCTGGGAAGCACCTCTATTTTATTTAAAGCTTCAGTAGAATTCTACAGTAGATACATAAAGACACTGTCTTAGTTTAGGCTCCATCAAAAGCAGAACCTAAGGCAAGGTCTTGGGTGCTTGCTTGAGAGGTGATTCCAGGAAGCATGAATAAAAGAACCAGGAGAATGAAAGAAGAAAGAAGTAAAAGCCCAAATAAGGCTGCATTACTAAGCTCCCCACTTGGGGCAAGGAGGACTTGATCCAGTCAGAACCATTTGAGAAGCAAGCTGAATGCACCCTAGAATTGTCTACCCTAAAACAGGAGGCTGGAACATTTACCCATTGGGTGCTGTCCCACACTGGTCGGGGGTGACCTTGGGAGCATGAACATCCCTGCAGGTACCTGGCGCACTTGCATGGGGAATGAGCAGGCTCCCGTGGCATCGGAGAGAGCCCTGGGGCAGAGCGCAGAACAACACAGCGCACATACACGAAGCATGACATTGTCAGCACGAGGTGAGTCTGAACTTTCACGGAGCTGTCTACCACAGCTGCAGCTAAAAACAGAGGTGGGCTGAGAAGATATGACATGGGATGCCAGGGGCATTTCCTATATACATCGTCTAGAAAAATTTTGGCTAAGTTACTGCTGCTAAAAGAACAAATATGCCACAATTGTCATCATTTTCTTTCCTGTCTTCCTTCTCGAACATGGCAGTAACAATTACATGTTTTAAGCTCATGGCATTTCTTCAGTGATCCAAATGCTGGGGACAAATGTGCTCATTTCCTTGACAGCTCTGAGGAACTGCGCAGGCACGACATCGACTCCTGCGTGTTTACTGCTCTGAATAGCTCTTATAATTATGCTCACTTTTCTTTAAAAAGTGGGCTGACTATTCCTATTTGGAATACCTAATAAATGATAAAACAATAAATTTTCATCCCCCAAACCCCAAAATTACAGGGGGGAAAAATGTGTAAATCCACTGCAGTGCCAGAAGCGGAGGAGAGGTGCCACCTGCAGATCAAAACAAGGAGACATTTCTGGAGACTCTAAAACCAATGAGAAAAAGCTGTCAGAGAAGAGATAGGGTTCTTCTCCACTGTCTGACCTTGTTTTCACTGCCACAGGAACAGCTGCAAATACGTTCTCCTGTGATGTGGCTACTGGCAAAATTATATGTAGCACTTGAATCCCAAGCAACGAGACAACAGAAGGTTTCTAGCTTTAGTTACTTTGAAAATCGGTTTGCTTCCATAACATGATGACTATTCTTGGCAGAGGCTTAACAGGTATAGAGAGTTTATAGCTCCCAGCATGCATATTTCCATGAGTTATGTTAATATACACTTTTAATGCCGTCTACATGATCAAAACCCATGGCTCCCTCCCCACGGCGGGAAATGTCTAGACAGAGAACATGACTAGAGCTCTAAAATGTCCTCATAAAACTCAAGTTGCATTGCTGCCTCTTCCAATATTCAGTGACCCCAAATGGTTATTACAAAGTTGTTTTTTCATCTTTGTCCTCTATATCGTATCAGTAAGAGAATGTTGGAAGAACGTGGGTCAAAGACAAGTCGGCAGTTCCAGGTTGCCTTTAAAGTATGTAAACAATAATGTCGTAGTGGCTGTATGGGGAACGAGGTGGGTGCTTGGTGTGTCAGAGGGACCCCTCTGTGAAGTGCATGGTTTTCTGGTCACTGTGCCATACATCTGAAAGTAGTACAGAACGAGGTTGGGTGTGGACTATGACTGAATCATAAAGTATATAACCAAGCCTGAAGTGCGGACCCTCACATCCAGCCTCTCCACTCAGACAGAGGACCTATAAAGGTTAGACGCACAGAGAGCAGCATAAAGAGAAGGGCATGGGCAGTAGGCAAGATAACTAATCAACAGCCCCCCAGAAAGGTGAAAAAGCCCCACATGTTCTTGGGTCTTCTGACTCCAAAATTTTTCCCCCGAGTAGAACCAGGAGAAATGGTTTTACAGTTGGAATTCTGACAAGGGAGACTCCTGGGCTGGGTATAGGGCAGAGAAACAGGAGAGCATCCAGGTAATTTCAAGGCCACAAAAAGCAACGAGGAGCACCATTCAACCATCCTAGCCAGGAGTGTTAGACAGAATAATGACCTCCCAAAGATGTCCAAGTCTCATCCCCAGGACCTGTGAATTTGTTACCTCACATGGGAAAAGAGAGTTTACAGTTGTGATTAAGGTAGGGGTTTGGAGATGGGGAGCTTACCCTGGATTTTCCAGGGGGGTCCAATATACTCACAGGGGTGAAAAAGTCATGAAATTGAAAATAGAAAAACTAAGTAAAAGTCTACATACACACATGGGAAGACTCATAACTCCAGAACCTTGGCAGCCAGATTTACAACTGTAAAAGGGAGAAGGGAAGATCCCTTTCAAAACAAAGCAAAGCAAAACAAAACAAAACAAAACCAACCCTACAGGTTCTCACACTTTTGTATCCTCAGTGAAAAATCAACACCACCAAAGCAATCTTTGCCTATGGTGAAGCCACCAGGCTGCAAATCCCAGTCACATAAATACACAAGAATGAAGTTTTCAGTTATCCTCACTCTTTAATGGGTATGCACAACCAAAAATCAACAGATATTTGAGAAAAGTTAGGAGACTAAAACATAAAAACAGGGGTGGGAGAGGGCAACTTAGATGAAATATAAACAATGTAAGAAGCAGAAGACAGTTTTCTGTTAAAAGTCAAGATTTACTCAAGAGATAAAAGACATTGTATCACCAAAACTAGGGCAGAATAATATTTTATAAGGAGCACTCAAAAACCACAAAGCAGTTCTTAAAATAAAAATTTTGATAGCAGAAGTGTTTGTTAAATCAGTAAAAGAATCAATAGATAAAGTTGGTGAAATCTCCCTGAAAATAGAACAAAACGAGCAAAATGATGGATAATGGGTGAATATCTAAGGAGGAGTTCAAGAAAAAAACAGAAAAGAGGGTAGAGAGTAAAGCATCAAAGAAATAATGGAAAAAATCTTCTTAGAACATAAGGATATAAAACTCTATATTAAAAAGTTCTGGAATAATAAATAAGTGCCCAGCATATTAAATGAGAAATGATAAACAGAAAGATACACTATCATGAAATTGTCACCGTATTTGAATAAAAACAGTCATAAAAGCTTCCAAAGAGGAAAAAAGTTAAGTACAAAGGTTAGGAAATCAAATGATAATAGGCTTCTCAAGAATGATATTAAGAACTAGAAATAATTGAATCAATGCTTTCAAAATACTTTTAGAAAAATATTTCCAATTTGGAATTCCACATCCAATCAAAATAGGCTTAGGGATATATATATATGTACCCCTAAGCATATGTATATATGCATATATACACACACATATATATACACAGAAAGTCTTTAAAAATATACCTCTCTGTACTATTTCTCAGGAAACTATTAGAGAACAAAATTCATCACAGGAGCATGACAGAAAAAAAGATGTGACTTAGGATATAAGATATCTAACAAGAGAGCGCAGGTTTAAAAAGCAATCGTTCTAGATTGAAGCAAGAGGATGTAAGATTCCGGACGGGATGAGTGGGAGGAAGGGGCCCGAAATGATACCTTTATGGTATGTTTTAACCATGAAGAAAATAACATTCAAAGGAGTGCTATATTTTCTCTCAGGGAAGAATTAGTAATGAAGCAAATAAAGCATATTTTAAAATAAGGCAATTACAAACTGCAAGGAAGCCAAAACGTGGAATAAGAAAGGAAACAAAACACAGTTTTCTTTAACTCAACAGAGAAAAGACATAGTCCTAATAAGGTAAGTGACTCAGAGCCTTAGTTCTCCCATTTATAAAATGGATAAATGAGTCATAATTGTGCTTATCCACTAGGATTATTGGGTGATGACATTAACTAGTGAATGCAAGCACGTAAAGATATACTGGCTCGTACTAAGTGCTCAGTAAGCCAGCTCTGCTTGTTAGCTACTTGTGAAGTAAATACTGGAAATTTATTTAACCAAAAGTTATAACTTTATTGAGGGAATAGAGATAAGTTCTTCTTTTCTTGAGTAATAACAAGCCAACAACCATATAAGCACATTAGTTAGAAATTTCAAGGTAAATACCAGAAAAAAAACCCAGCGAAAATAATTGAAAGTGCATATCTTTGGTAAGGAACAGTAGGGGAAAATAGGTACTAAAATCTTTTAGTATAATGCTTTTACAGTATTTAACCATTAAAACTATTTCCAATATTTTATTTAAAATAAAAATAATTCTGAAACAACAAAGATAAACCAGAAAAATGCTAAAAATGAAAGTCAGCATGGCCATAACTGACAATATAGAATCAAATTCAAAATTGAAAGTAGGTCAAAGAATATCATCACTAATTATCAAGAATATGAAACTGTTGTGAACCATTATGTATCTAACATCATAATGAAACTGTTTAAAATTAAAGGGTAATTTGACACATTCTCAATTATAGAGAGAGGCTTTAACATACTTCTCTCGGAAACTGATAGATCAAATGAAACAAAACATAAATGTTTTAAACAGGATATTTGAATACTATATTTTAAAAAGTGTGATTAAATAGTTTTACATGAGGCAATTTTGTACCAACAAAGAATACATTATTTTCAAAAACTAATGAAACATTTATAAAAGTTGACCATGTATTAAGACCTCAAAGAAATTGTCATGAAATTTAAAATATGAAAGTCAAAATCTCTAATACATGATCCAAAGTGGAAAATTAAGAAGAGGAGAAACAGTTATCTAATTTGCTATTTCAAAACACTTTTAAAACTTCCAAGCTTTAAAAGATAAATTCTAAAAAGAGTGTATCTGAATAAAGAAGAAAAATGCATCTGAAAGAATGAAAAGGTAAAACCAAGAAAACACTAAAAAATAAAAAAGAATGAGAGAGAGAAAAAGGAGAATTTTACTGCTATATGTTAAAATAAGCAATAACTGTACAGCAAATAAGAGTGGTACAGACACCCTAGCAATATATTCAGCATATATAAAGATGTCACTTTAAAGCAGTATGGAAAGCATTAATCATTTAATAAGTGGCAGCAGAATCCTTGGTTAGCTATTTAGGAGGAACGAAAAGTTGATCTGCCCTGGCCAGCTGGCTCAGTTGGTTGGAGCATCGGTCGTCCCATGCACCGTGCACCTAACAGGTTCAATCCCCAGTCAGGGCATGTTACATACCTAGGTTTGGGGTTTGATCCCCAGTCAGGGTGCATATGGGAGGCAGCAGGTTGATGTTTCTCTCATATAAATGTATAGATGTTCTCTCTCTCTCTCTCTCTCTGTGTCTCTTGCTCTCTCTCCACCCCCCCACCCCAAAATCAATAAACATATCCTCAGGTGAGGATTTAAAAAACAAAAAGCAAAAAAAAAAAAAAAAGAAAGAAAGAAAGTTGCTTCTTACATTGTTATTTATCAAAATAAATAATTTTCACTTAGATTAGGAATTTAAATTTTAAAATGAAGGTGTGTAACTTTTAAATATATATAACCCAGGAGTGATGGGAAGAGGGGGCACTTCCTGGCATAAAACCAAAGGCAGCAACATAAATGAAAAGATTGATGGGTTTGACTACATTAAATATACGGGTTCTGAATTTCAAAAATACAATAAATAAAATTATATCAAACTGCAGACAAGAAATATATAGAATAGAAAAATGATTAATGACTTTAATGTTCTAAAAATTCATATAAATCAACACAAAAAATTATAAATATCCTCCCCCAAAATGACAAAATGACTTGAAAAATACTTTACCAATGAAGAAATACAAGTGGTCAATAAACATTTAGAAAAAAAGCAACTTACCAGTAATTAAAGCTATGAAAATTAAACCACCAATTAATATGCCATTTTTGCCTGAGAATTTGGCCCTTATACACTGCTATTAGGAATGAAAATTGGTACAATCTTTCTGAGTAGCATTTTGGTAGGTGATATCAACAGCCTTAGAAAATATGTATGCCTTTTAATAAAAATATTACACTCAAGGTAACTATCATAGGTAAATAACTAAGAATTTGAAAATAATCTGCTATAAGCATATTTATCACAATATTCTCAAGAAAATACCCAAAAGATTATACAATTGGATTACAATGCAACTATTCACAATGACAGGATCAAAATATTAGTTGACATGTAAAGATATATTGGTAATAGAAACAAAAATATTAGGAAGGAATATATACTCTATGTTATCTATCATAATTTGTACCATCTGTTGGGTTCACATGTGTATGCCAAGTGTTGGGCATACAACAGGCTCTCAATAAATATTAAGTGCTGCCCTGGCTGGTGTGGCTCAGTGGGTTGAGTGCTGGCCTGTGAACAAAAGAGTTGCCAGTTCAATTCCCAGTCACGGCATATGCCTGGGTTGCAGGCCAGATCGCCAATGAGGGGTGCGAGAGAGGCAACAACACATTAATGTTTCTCTCCCTCTCTTTCTCCTTCCCTTCCCCTCTGTCTAAAAATAAATAAAATCTTTTTAAAAAATAAAAATAAAAATAAATGTTAAGGACCTAAACTGTAAAACATAATTGTACATGTTAAATACATAATCACAGGGAAATATTAATTACAAGTATTAATTATATAATACAAAACAACTATACATTTTAGTGCTGGTATGTAACATAATAAATTTGAATAAAACAGAAAAATATGTATACCATACTTTAAACAAAAAGAAAACAAATTATAAATATGGTGAACATGTATAAACAGATTGGAAGAAAAGACTAATTTATTTGGGTAATAAAATTATCATTGACTTTTTCCTCTCTGTTTTCTATATTTTCCAAGTTTTTTGGCAAAGAACATTTTGTAACAGGAAAGACAACATTTTAAACAGTTGCATATTCTAGAATATTATGCATTTATTTTTAAAGTATTGTAGAACACTCAGTATGAGAAAATGTTCACAGTATATTAAATAAAAACAATACACTGGAAATGCTATATTCAGTAAAAAGAAAACTATAAGATAATATTAAAATCTTAAGGCCTTTATTTCTGGGTAGGAAAATTATTTTTATTTCTTCCTTTTGATTTTCTGTATTTTCCAGATTTTCTACAAAAGAAAAATCTCTCTTTGTAATCAGGGGAAAGGGCAGCAGAAAAGGCAGCAAGAAATGTTTTTTTGCTTTTCAGAAATGAGAAATAAATGGATAGATAGAAACCATCAATCCTTAACAGATTCTCTCAGCTTTGTGAGAATTCATTCTCAATGATAAACCTATTTTTCCCTCAAGTACATATTTTCTATAACTGTTCATGCTTATACCTCTGAACACTATTAAAATATTAATATATTCTTCTCATGTTGTCCTCTCATGTTGTCCAGTTTCTATCTGAGCAATAAATCTATACATACCCAACCTCTAGAAGAACTGGGAAACTTGCCCAAGGTGACACACTGCTTATCAGTGGCGATAGGACTAGAATACAATAGTCCTGGCTTCCAGTCTAGGATACCCTCTTGGTAAACGAGTTTCTAAAATCCGTTAAACAATTTTGAAATGTTTATTCTTCATGGACTCTTCTTCAAATCAGGAACAAGGAAAGCTTTGACCCCTTCTATTGTGGACCCAATTCCAAACAGCCTCCAAGGACTCCTGCCTTGAGGAGAGAAAAGATACATTAAGATCATTAAGTAAACATCAGCGTGGCACACAATACTGTGAACCCAAAGAATGTTTAATAACTACTTTTTATTGTATTGTTATCCAGCTTCATTGAGAGAGTGAAAGCCTGCAAGGTGAATTACAGGGCCAGGAAAGTCTACTCTAGGCTATCACCCATGCCCTTCTTGTCCTTGTTGAAAGTCCCCTGGAACCCTGGAAAGGTTTCACCATTACCAGGGGGCAGAAACACCAGTCATTCACACATATGCCAGGAACACATGTACACTTCACACACATTGCATTCTGCTAGGGCCCCTCTCTCGCTCTCTCTCGGTTTCAACAATCCGTCAAATTCATAAATGGCATGCCATCTAATAGCGCATAATAGGTTCTAAAACACATCAGACCAGCCTTTCAAATGGTAAATTTCCATGAACTATTAATGAAACAGCATCTCTCTCTTTTTAAAAATTCTTCAAGTCTGTCATTTGAAATCCAATTCAGAACTCTTTAAACATCCAATCCAACTTCTCACTCACAGTAATCACAAAGTCCAGAAAGCATCATTAGCCCTAGGTTAGTTAATGAGATGTTTGCTCCCGTTTCTTCCGATCATAATAAGAAATGCTACTCAACAGGGGATGATTAAAAATCCATATGCCACATACACCTCATGAATATGCCTCTCTCAGTTGCTTTAAGTATCAACCATATAAAGAAAACTGATCCTGTGACTTAATTTTCTTTTTACTTTCTCAAAAGCCTCTCGCTACTGTCATACACACAAAAATAAAGTGGTAAAATCTAATTAATTTCTTTGCAAGTTAGTGCACAATTCACATCTCAGGGTGTGTGCATGTATAAAAAGTCCATTTGTTTTTGTTTTCTGTAAGATGGCTCTAGTAGTGCTTAGTTATCTTTAACTTCGTTTGAAACAATTTTGTTAGATTTTATTGTGACAGCTGTCATATCAGTGTGCATTAAAAAATAAAACATCAAACTTGGTGAACTTTTGTATAGCCATTTTAACATTGAAGACTGAAGAAAATGAGCAACATTTAAAGCATATTATCCTTTATCATTTCAAGAAAGGTAAAAACACAACTGAAACACAAAAAAAGATTTGAGCAAGTATCTGGAGATGGCGCTGTAACTGACCAAATATGTCGAAAGTGGTTGTGAAGGTTCATGCTGGAGATTTTTCATTGGACGATGCCCCATGGTTGGGTAGATAGTTGAACTTGATAGTGATCAAATTGAGACATTAATTGAGAACAATCAACATCATACTATATGGGAGATAGCTGACATACTCAAAGTATTCAAATCAATAAAGTTATTGGTGAAAATGAAAAATGTGTCTTATTTTACAGAAAAAACTAAATGGACTCTTTGGCCAACCACCCACCCCAAAATATATATATAGAGACATAAATACATACTTTATATATTTATGTACCTATATTATACATATAATATGTATAAAGTATTTTTTAATCCCCATTCAAAAGAAGAAAGAAAAGAGACCTTTGGGGTTTCTTGCTATGACTTCTACTATCATATTAGTAATGATGTTACAAAAAGAAAATTAGCAATATCCTAAAATAAAGAACTGCACTGTGAGCTTTTTAATCTATCATTAATTTCCTCTTTAATCATAAGACAGACTTTCACATTTTGGAATTTGAGAGTGCTGAGATAAATATCCTTTTATGGTTAAGGAAAGCAGATTAACTTTTGAGGAAATCATCATTTCTTGTTAGAAAGACAAAATAGTACATCAAAGAAAATAATACTAATTGATGGCTTTCTAAATAAAGAATGATCATTTAGTAATACTAAATTGGATGTCTTATGTCAAATTAATCTCTTCATTATGTGGAACCAGACTGGCTATTTGGTGTTTCAATCCATCTTTAAGAGCAGCATTTGATTAATCAACTTAATGATGACAGTTTTTAGCTAGTGACAAATAACACGTTTATTCAAGACTTTTTCAGGCGATCCAAGCTACTGCGAGCAAAAGAAAAGGAAACATCAATTTGGAAGGTTAGATTAGTATGCCTACTTTGAATTCTACACTTACTCTCTCGCAAAGGAGATCAGAAGTGAGGATTAGTTAATGAGTAAATAATCTCCACCGTAAAAAATTACCATCAAACATAGGGTATGCAATTATTTTATGTTAAAGAACATTAAAACAGCTGCATACTTAAGCTAATTTAAAGTTGGTAGACTTCAAAAACAATGTGACAAAACACTATTTTAATTAAACCACCCGCAAGGTAACATCACTAAAATTGGAACAGTTTAGAAGATTCCTCTTGAAAGTAACTGTCAATACAGAATGAAAGGGCAGCTCATTTGCCTCCTTCATTAACTGTAACTAGGTAACCAAACTGGACAGTCCAATCTAACAGGGGTTGGCAAACTGCAGCCCTGCCCAAGGGCCAAATGCAGTTTGACACTTGCTTTTATAAATAAAGTTTTATTATAACACAGTCACCATAGTTTATTTATGTGTTGCCTATGCCTGCTTTCATGCTACAATGGCAGAGTTGAGTCACTGCAACAGAGACCATATAGGCAACAAACCCTAAACTATTTACTCTTTGGCCTTTTACAGAAACTTTGTTGACCCCTGCTCTAATACACTGGTTTTCAAATTTTTAGCAGCAGAATCCTTTCAAACAAAAACCTAGAGGAAAATAAGCCATCTGAAAGCAATATTTTTAGTATATATTAATTTTTTTTAATTAGATGTAAGACATCTACTTAATTTGAAGTCAATCAATGAGAACAACCAGCAGTTTTTTTGGACACAAACTTAGAAATTAGGTAGATGACAGTTGCACTCCTAGCAGTATCCCTGGGGTTTTTTTGTTTGTTTGTTTTGTACTTTGTTTTGCTTGCAGAGAATTTATTCACACAGAGAAGTGGTTGCAAATAGTAACAGTTTTTTAAATCTCCCTTGCAAACTCAGGATAGTCTACAGTTAGAAGTTGGTAGAAGTTGTGCAAGTTAACTTGACAGCCCAAGTTAACACACCGCTGATCACCAAGGTTTTAAAATTCAGTACCTAGTACTTTTGTTATGTGTACTCTTTATTTAAAAACAGATTTTTTTTAATGTAAAGGCATTTTTAACATTCCACAAGCATTAATTATACATAAAGCACATAAAACTGCCTGACAAGTATTCCTCCCCCACTTCTCCCCAAAAATGTCACAAATTTCAAACAAGTGGTCTCAGTAAGAGCTTTCATGTTCCCTGATGGCAGGACTTTTCCGGACACAGTGAGAGACCCAAGCCCAATCCCAAAATGCATTACCTAGGCATCAGAGTGAAGACATTTCCATTTCCTCTTTGATGCCAAAATAGAGACATATGAAGCCTATATGTTGCCAGAGACAGTAATTGTAGAAGAACGGACTATAAGGGAATGGCACCGATACACCAAGAGAAGCAGACAGAGAGAAAAAAAGAGGAGTTGATGACAGTGAAGTCTATGCTTCCAGTTGTCCTTAACTAGCTGCATCTCTGCCCTCTCTGTAATTTGATTACAAAAGCCAATAAATTTGTACCCTTTCTGTCTGAGGTAGTTTGAGCTAGGTTTGAGTTCAGTAGCCTGAATGAAACACACCTGTACACACACACACACACAGAGGCATAAATGTTTTAATTGCAAATGTATGGATCCATATGACAGTGAATATTTGTCATCCTTTCTGGTCAGGAACAGGTTCCACAATAGGAACTCCTTTTTAAGTTTGTATAATCCTCCCCATCCTTATCAGTCTTAATGCGAAGTAAAACCATTTCACTATATATTCTGAACTATAATAACAGCTGACACTTTATATACTTACTGTGCATCAAGAACCTTTCTAAGCAATCGCCAAGAATAACATTTAATTTTCACTATGATGCCTTACAACTATTATCTCTGTTTTAAAGAGAAGGGAACTGAGACACCGAGAGATTAAGTAACCTTCCCAGAGTTACAATCCATAAATAGAAGAACAAATTGCAACCCAAGAAATTTGGTTCCAGAGTCCCTACTCTTACCCTCTTCTCAACTTTGTCTCTGAAAATCTCAAGAGTTACTTTCCAAGCTTTCATTGCCAAGCACCTAGCCCGGAGCTGCAGAGACCATAAAGATCTATCAGTACCTTTGGCGGTGGTGGTGGTGGCGGGATCAAGTTCCTGGGAAGCCATGTTTGCAGTGCCAGAGCCAATATGCACTTTCTACTGAAGAGCAATGTCGGTGAAGCAAGCCACAGCAACTCTCTTACCGTGGCCGTGACAGCGACATCCTCAGTGCGATTTTGGGTGTTGTGCCTTATTGCCCCCTGGCTGCATTACCCTCAACTTTGTTCTCCCTTTTGAAGATTCTACAAGCTCCCATAGAGATTCTTCTCAATGTACCATGGGGTTACATTCTGATAAACCCATTGTAAGTTGAAAATATTGTAAATCAAACATGCATTTAATATACCTAACCTACCAGGCATCATAGTTTAACCTAGCCTACCTTAAATAGGCTTAGAATACTTACAGTTTACACTTGGGCAAAGATAATTGAGTTTTCTCTCAAGAATAACTAACTGCCTTCTTCTTTTTCTCCTTACCAGAAGCAGGAGATGTAGGTGGGAATTTTGTAGACATGATGGGATGTAAAAACAGAACATAATAGCCAAAAATGCAGGCAATGCCGTACACTATCGGGTATCTGCCGTGTGCCCCCGTGTTTGCGTGGCTGACTGCGTGCTGTGGCTCACTGCCGCTGCCCAGCACCACGAGAGAGGGCTGTTCTGCGTTCTTACAGTACTAACCCAGGAAAAGGTCAAAATTCAAAATTCAAAGTGTGGTTTCTACTGAATGTATGTTACTTTTGCGCCATCATAAGGTCAAAAGATAAGTTCGGAACCATTTGTATTCCTTTCCTGCTTAAATCAGCCAGCATTTTTTTGTTGTAGCACTTTAGAATCTTGATGTATAACTATATTGCTAACAGTGGCTACTTTGGGGGAGCAAACTTGGGGAATGGTGATTTTTCTGTGTTACTTTTTATATTTCCATATTTTTTAAACTCTGTGCCTCAAGAAGTTCCCACTGCTCTTCTTTCCAGATAAAAGAAGGGCTTATATTGCAATATTAAGAGCTTGGTCCTTATTCTTCAAATAATAGAAGCCATTGAAGAGTTCTAAGAAGGGTAGTGCCTGGACAGAGATGTATTTTAAAGTTAGAGAGTGGCTTTGAAGAAGACGAGACTACATGTAAGGGGACCTGTAAAAAGTCAGTTGCAATAGTCCAGGTAGTTTATTTTCAAAGCTTCAACTAGGGAAATGGTAAGATAAAGCCAAAGAATGAGACAGATTTGGGAGGACATTGAGAGGTAAATTTGGCAGAGTGTGCTGCCTGAATGGACATGGGAGATGACACAGTAAAAGCTGTCAAGGCTAATTTCCAAGTTTCTTGTCTTTGTGGCCGGATGGTGATACCGTCATGTGAGAAAGAAGAAATGGGAGCAAGCTTATGAGAGATGTGAATTCCAGTTGGTCTTTAGTTAAGTTCTGAGCACCTGTGAGGTTTCTAGAGAGCAGCTGGAAATGGCAACCTGACATTCACAGATCCCGTGTACCACCAGCATTTAGGTGATGAGGCTTGAAATCAGGAAAACAAAGAACACCACATAAGGAGGG
>PVJD01009967.1:0-57641 GCA_004026545.1 Mormoops blainvillei
AAGTCTCTGAGCTCGGTCCCCCTCGACCAGGCCGTGAGTTTGTTCTGTAAGGTCCTGGAGTCAACACCAGCCTTGCCCAGCCGGGGGACCGTAAATGTGCTGGGCAGACCCCGCTCAGTCACGCAGCACCCATGCCTAGAGACACCTATGCGTGTGACTCTTAAGTCACATGTCCTCCTAGGGCTGCATTTCCGGGACGTAATTGGGAATGTAAAAAGCACAGAACAAACTTTTTAGCTCAGGACTCCGATACCATAACCGCACCTGCCAAACGCGAGGGCCCGACTCCTGTGCCCATCCTGTGTCGAAGGCCCCTGAACTGACACCAGGCAGACTGGGGGGCCGGCCCAGGTGCCACCTCAACCTCGGGGGCCAGCCTAGGCCAAGGTTACACCCGCTGTGTCTTCCACATGACGCAGACCGGTCCGGAGACCAGGGTCCCTCCAGGAAACCCCAGGTGGCTTCAGGAGTCCTGGAGTCCGTGAGCCTCTGTACCCCCTCTGAAATAAATCCCCACAGAGCCCCAAATGCCTATCTTGTCATGGGTCCAGCTTCCTGTGACTGGGGTGCACCAAGGACCGCTGAGAGCAGGCGAAGTTTTGCCAACTCTTGGTATATGTGAGGCAGCACTTTCCAGAATTTTCTACTGAGGACCTTCAGCTGCAAAGGAGGGTACCAAGCACCAGGATCAGGGGGCGGAGCCTGGAGCAGCCCCACAACTGGCACGGAACGTCTTGCAAGTCCTGTATGTACGTCTGTCAGTCATGAGAATCTCACAGTCTGCTCCGTAACATACCCATGTCTATTTTCTAGTAAATATAAAATGAATAATTGTCCAAAATCTTGAAAAATGGGTGCCCCAGGAGGCTGTGCCCACAATTCTTTTGTGGCTTCACGTGGCGTCAGGGGCAGGCTGTGTGCCCTGGGGGTAAAAATGCCCCAGTCTGAGAGTACAGACGCAAGGCATTAACCTCGCTGACTTTTCCAGAACCTTCTCTGGCTCACACTTAGGAAAACCACAGGCAGCCAGAGGTTTTGAACCGAAGCAACATACACATAAGTGAAGCCAGCTAGAAGGCAAAGTTTCCAAGAGGTGTTTGCATGTAAGTCCAAGAAGCCTTCTGGGGGAAGGAAAAAAAAGAACAAAAACTCAACGCCTCATTATAAGGCAGGGCTTCCTAACGTTGAGGGGTTGTCTAAACACTGATGTAGCCTATGGAGGGCCCCCCGCACCCAGAAACACCACCCCCCTCAGGTCCCCACGTCCTTTGGAGATTTGTAGAAATTTGTGGCCATGCGTGAGTCCCTGAGAGTATAGGGACCCCAGGGAGACCCTTTGTCCTACTCTATGTGTTTTCTTAAAACATTTTGAGTCAACCTTTATCAGTTGAGCAAGTTCACATTCATCTAATCTGGAGATTAGAAAGCTCTGGGCCTGGGGCGTCTGTGGCTCCGTGGAGGCGAAGGTCGGCTGCCACCTGCGGCTGGGGCTTCCCTGACCCCTCCACCTTCCTCCATCACAGAAGCCGTCTGGCCCCTGGGCCACTGAGCCCACACACAGGGGCCGCCCCCAGAAAACAGGGTGGAGGGAGAGTCCTCCTTGGGCGGGGGAGCTCTGCTAGTGTCACTGGTCATCCGCTCGATGCAGAAGAAGTGGTTACAATACACGTAGAGCCCTGGCCGGGGAGGAGTGGACTTGCTGCTGGTCAAGGAGGAAAATGAAAATGACCAGGAGATGAGGAGGCCCGGAGAGGAGGCGTGCAGACCGACGTGAGGGTGCGGAGTGTGAGGATGTTCGTGTGGCATGTTAGCGTCCTCCACGGAGCACCCGCTGTGGAAGAGGCTTCGTGTTAGTCTGCCCGGGCCAGCAAAGCAATACCCCGCGGACGGGGGTGTTGACACCACGGCTCTCTGAGTTTGTTCTCAAAGGGCCCGCGCCACGACAGGACCCCTTCCTGAAACCGATCCGTCTGAGGGGGAACCTTTCGCCGCTGTGGGAGCTGGTGTCCCTTCGGCACTTCAGACATCGCTGCGTCTCACTGCCCTCAGCTGAAACACACCCATGGCGCCGCGCAGAAACACCGCTTCCCCGGCTCCACAGGCCCAGCGAGCCGCAGGACGTCCCGGCTTTCCCCGTCTGGTAACGCTTTTGCGAACGGTGAAGCCTGATGGCGGCAGCAGTGCAATTGGATGGGCCTTGTGACAGTTGGCATGTAGAAGAGCCCAAGCAGCCCAGGTCACCGATCTTACTAACGTAAAGCCAACGCTTTTCAGGATGATCAAATTCTTCCAGATGCACTGTCTGGAGTGTGAAGATAAAAATTTTATGAGATGCCTTTGAGAGCTTGAGTCAATAAAATACTTAAAGCCTGTTTTACAGAAGTCGCACAACACTTATTCTAACTGTCATACATCGCCGTGTTATTTCACCTTACAGAACACTGTTTTGTCTTGCCGACTACCAAGAAATAGACTTCCATCTCATGATGAAACCATTGAAACATTAACTTACGAATACACACAGCAGCAGATAGATTTTTTGGTCATTCTTTTAAGGTGTATGCGAGCCATATGAAGTATAAATATCAATGGTGGAAAATGATACCACTCACGCCTGGTCAGGCTTTCGAGAAATCAGTAAATAGGAAGAAAGTGCAAGGCAAATCGGAGACCGAAGTACGTAACCTCCCTCCACACGGGGTGGGGCAGAAGCCTCACCTCGCTCCCACCTCACGGACGCACATTCTAGATTTTCTGAGTAGAACCTAACTTCCAATCCGTTGGCCCGTTGGCCTTAGGAGGGCGTGGAAGGCTGGCAGATAACCTGTCCCCTCTGGGGGTGGGGAGGCTCTGGCACGCAGGGTGTCCATAACTTCACATGCACCTCCGTGCCAGCTCCTCAGAGCACAGAGGATGCAGGGTCCTGGCTTCCTGAGCTGGTGGCCCTGGTGGGTCGCTTCCCCAGCAGCTCCCAGCAACCCTGGTAGTTCCTGGTAGTTACACGTTTGCTTTCCTTCCAGGTCTATTTTTGCCCAGATTTGCAGGTTCCCCACCTCAAGTAGCTGTTCCTCCTCCTCAAGGACCCTTATCTGTGCTCCTAAAGGAGCATTTCCTTTGTCCGGTCCTGGTGGCCCTGAGCCACAGCCAGCATCCTTGCCGTGGGCCGACAGCTCCCTCTGCTAGCTGGCCGAACAGCCTTGTTTGCGCCTTTGAGGTACAGGGCCTCACGTGGTCATCAGAGCTTCAGCCAGAGGACACGTGTGGGCAGAGCCTCTGAGGGCCGAAGGCAGTGAGCCCCACGTGAGGGCCGAGATGTGAAGCCATCAACAGTCACTGCTGCTTCAAACACACCCCTGGGAGAGCCAGAGGTGCCCCTGCAGTCACCGAGGCTCCTCTTGCCTCATTACAGCAAAGCCAGGAGTCTCAGCCTTGGAGAGGTCGGGGGGCTTAAATGGACATTTGCAGAGCTGAGCCTTCGCCCTGGTATCTTGGCCCTTGAAGTTACGCAGACAACGGAGCTGGCAAAGTCTCATGCTCAGATCTCATGTTTTCCACCACAAGGTTTGAAGCTCGGTAGGGTTCCAGAAAAACGCATGCTACTGCCTGTCATAGCCATGTGTTTAATTAGCCAGTCATACAACCATGCTTTAGCTCTGCGAGGCAGACCCATCCCTCACTCATTCATTATTGTATCTTTAATGCCTAGCTCTGCCCACTAACAAGTACCAAACAAGTGTTGATAGAGTGAATAATCCCTCTGATTTAAAAGGACACTGACAGAGCTCTTTACTCCAGCAAACACAGGAAACCATGAATTGTTACTCCTTTCGTTCTAACTTTTCAGAGTTTGCCAAGATTTCTTTGCAGGGCTTCATCATGACCCCAGCAAGGTATGAAGATCACCCTCATAGCCCCCCGCCCCGGACTACCTCTGACCCCATGTACTCATGCTCTCAGATGTTTCTAACAGAAGATGTGCTTTTAGCCTTGTTGGGTCGACCAGAAGGACTGGAAAAATTCCACTCTGCTAGGTGAGCCTGTGTCTACTAGAATCATGGAAGGATGAAGTCGTATTGATCCTCCGTTTCCCTCCCTGACTCACTCCTCACCTTCTGATAGGCCAGCCTCAGAAGACCTCCAAGAGTGGACGGTGTCAGGCCTTTTGCTCTGGAGAAAACTTTAGCTCCTTATGACGAAGATGTCAGTCGCTGAGCACCTCAGCCCTCTCTGCCTCTGTGGCAGGGGCTGACCCTCTTCTATTGCCATCTTACAGCCCTGGTGGGTCTCCAAATAGGATTGGGAATCCACGCGCCGGCAGGGAGGGAACGTCCCCTCCACAGCCGCCTTCTCAAATTCCTCTTCATTTCCCCCACCTCAAACTCCTCGCTTTCCCAAAATGATCATCAAGTAGCAGCACAGTTAAGGACTGAACGGTCTCTGTGACACACCCAGGCTGCGTGCTACAACACGTTGTCACTGGCGAGGTTTATAATCCTGTGTACAGCTACAGCTTTTTGGCCTCGCTCTAGCTTGGCAGACACTGGCTTCACAAATACCCCCAAGACATTACAGACTAGACCCTGGTCTTCCAGGGTGGCAGGGACTGAGTGGCCCTTAAAGAGTCAGCCCCTTCCATCCGACTATGGAACGGCCCCGCTCAGCCTCTCTCAGTTCCTAACCATCAGCAATCCCATCGTCGGCCTCAGCGAAGCCAACGCCACAGCCTCGCACAGTGAAAGGGGACACCGTAGACTGGGCTGAGAAATCTCCTGGTCCCGCCATGACAATGGCCCATGGGGAGTGTAAACTCCAGTGAGCAGGAGAGTTGCCTCAACAGAGACCAGGCCATCATTTCTGCTGACGTCGCCGGCACCCTCTGCCCAGAACACTCCTCGGTTACCAAGTCGAACGAAGCTATCAAAAAGTCAGTGAATCGAGTGTTTATTTGGCAGCTGAGTGTTGATAAACTGTTGGCCTTGGTGTAGTTCCGGGCCCGGCAACAGCGAGAAGCGAGGAGCAGGTGACAGCCCTTAAACAATGCCCGGTTCCGGGTTTTCCGCCCCGCGTTTGCTCCCTCATCCCAGAAGCCTGGCACTCGGGGCCTGTGTTTATGCGGAGCCCGGCTCAGGGTCACTCGGGCTGAGTGGCATCCAACTGGTGCGGATCCCACAGCCAGAGTCCTGATGCCAAGACAGACTGGAAGCCGCCGACAGGAAAGAAAAGGAAGGAACAAAAGGAGCAAACACCCCAGCAAGATCAGCCTCAAGCCGCAGACGTTGCCAGGCTGCTGGGCTGATAGGAGCCTGTGTCTCCTTGTGGAAAATTAAAATCAGCCTCCGGCCAGGTCGAAATAATCTTCGGATTGTGAAAACCATGGACTGCGAAAACCATGGACTGCAGCGTGGACCCAGGGACTTTTTTTTCAGCTCGTGAGTGCAGGAGGGCAGACAGAGAAGGCATAAAGCAAGAGCCAACTGGAGGCGTCACTCTAGTGACACCAGAGCCCATTTTTCCAGAGAGGCAAAATAATAATAATAATATGATTAAAAAACTACGATTACATTTACTGTTTAATACAATGACAGTGCATTAAATAAACCTCCACTAAGCTGCTTGCTCACTTGGGCGGGTAGCAACACTTTCCGGTCCCCTTGGGGTTTGCCGGAACCAGGTGGCAAATACTTGATTCATGCTCCTCTGACACCGAAAAGAAAGCAAACTATCTCAAGTTTATAGCCCGAATAATCCACTAGGGCAACAATAGGAATATAGATATTTGCACAAAAGTTCGACCATCACACAAAAGGACAGTCTTTCTTTTATGGACCCTCTCCCTGGAGCCCAAGGGACTGAGAAGCTCTGCGTGTTGAGAAACCCGCACTTTCCTCCTGGCTGTGCCGTGAGTGGCACCGCGGCCCTGAGCCGGGCACTGACCTGCCTGTGTCCTGTCGGGTCCGGAAGGGGCTTCCATCTGCGGTGCCTCTCTCAGCAGGAGACATCGAGATGACACTTACACCCTCTGAGAAGGACGAAGTGCTCCCCAGAAGCAAGTTCCTCGGGAAAATACGTGATGTCACCATTCAGCGTTGTCGACGTGATCCTTAGGGGGATAGGAGCTGGGGTGGGGGGTGGGTGGGAAGTAAAAAGTCAAGTGGAAAAGGGCAGGAAAGTTGTTTCCCCTTTATTCTTTGTTTTTTATTACTATGCCTGCCCCCCGCCCCCAATCACCCTAGAGTCTGGCTCCCCACACACTGGGACACATAGCCATCCCTGCGTATTGGGACACATGTCACTAGAGACCCATTTGGAAAAAATCTTTCCACACTGATCGGTGATTGACTCAACAGGACAGCGGTAAGGGGATGGTGGAACCACAAGTTAGGTAGAGGGGACAGGAAGCTGGAACTTGCGTAGTGGACACTGCGAAGCCCAGCCCATCCCCCACTCGACAAAGGACACGCGGCCCCAGTGGCAGGCAGAGCTATCAGCCCCTTCTCAGGTGGCCTCTGTGGACCAGGGTGGCCCACAAGCAATGACAGAGCAGGAGGGAGTATAAAAGCCCAGCATTTGGCCATTTTTGCTCCGAAGTTCCACAGAGTATCGGCTGAGGTTGTCACGCCTGCGTCACATTAAACTTGTCCCACTTCCCACTTACGCGTTCCTTCTCCTCCTTCCCCTGGCTTCTGTCTCTAAAGAAACATCCTATACTCTGAACTCCACTCTGAGTCTGCTCTGAACCTGTGACAACGAGGCCATAGGACGGGTGGAGTTCTCTGAGACAAAGGGAACGAGAAGGACAAGGGACAGACCTGCCTTCTTTCGAACTGCCATCGCCGTTCCTGGCCTGGGTTTCTGCTGCAGGCAGGCCCTGGGGCACAGTGGAAAGGATACAGGAGTCGGGTCCTGGTGCGCTGGTTTCGGACCTCGCTGTCTCTCGCTGCAGTGTGACCTTGGACCGATGGACCCCTCAGAGCCTCTGTTTACCCTTAGCAAGGGGGGAGATCAATGATCTTACCTGAGGGTTGAGTCATTGGGAGGGTCTATTAAGACAACGGACGTGAATATGCAGGGGGACCATAAACATCCATCTGCCAGTGACCGTTTCTCTCCCCTCCAACCAGAGCTTGGAAAGCCGGTAGCAGTTTGAGAGCCACAGCCTGAAAGGAAGAGTTTCTCTCCCTGCCCTTACCTCCCCGGGATGGCAGGGAGATGGCAGGGGACATTAGGGGCTGGGACGGACAGGAGAGGGGGTCACACGGTCTCATTAAACTCTCATGCAGTGGGTCGTATTGAGGACCTGCTACAGGCCGGGGACCATGCCAGTCCCTCACGGTGCTCAGTGGGGGTCATGGCCATGAGCTACAGAAACCCACAAGCAGATAACAACTTCCCCCAGGGACACAGGCCGTGCGAAAGGAGTCACTGAGAGCACCCCTGAGGAAGTGGCTCTCAGACCGAGAGATAAATGTTGGGTAGGAGTTACATCGACAAAGAAGGGGGGGAAGGTGATCCCTAAAGCTGAGAAAATGCAAGTGCAGAAGAGACCTCCCCCCACAACCCGTATGGAGGGGAGCAGTGAGCACAGACCTGGGAGAGGGGGCAGAGAAGCCCCCCGCCAGCTGGAAATCAGCACCGAATCATCCATCAAGTATGAAAGCACCCACTAGGTGGTGAGAGCACAGGAGCGTGTGACGGAGAGGTCAGAGCTGGATTCTGAGTCTGTATTAGCTTTCTCCGGCTGCTGTAACAACAGAGCGATGACTGGGTGGCTCAAACGACAGAAACTCATCTTCGCAGCTGTGGAGGCTGGGAGTTCCAAGCACAATGCCGTGTGGTTGGTTTCCAGGGGGGGCTCTCTTTCTGTCTGGCAGGTGGCCGCTTTCTCCATGTGGCCGTCACACGGACCCTTCTCAGGATTTCAATACATGAATTGGGAGGGGGGGTGACATATTTCTCTGCATAATGGAGTCCAAGCCCTCCCCGTGAGAGCTTGTGAGACTACCTCCTTGCACAATTCATCGATCTTTCTAAATGTCAGTTTCTCTGTCTGTAAAATATGGTTACGGAGAAGATGCAATGAGATGGTAGCTGAGACAAGCCCAGAGCCGGACACGCAGCAGCTGGACAGTGGTAGCAATTACTCTTTCTAGAGTCCACAGTCTCTCTTCACGCTTGGACACTTGGAACCACGGGACCCCCCTCCCATTACCTCCTGTCCTTACTCTCTTAATCTTGAGGCCTCTCTGGCAAGAATGGTGGCCATGTGCCCCGAGGGCAGCTCTGAGACACCGTCCCAGAGAGGAATGCTCTGCGTCCCACGGATGTTTTGTCCCCGTTCCACCACAACAGTGTTTGCCATTCGCTTCCTTTAAAGGAAGCCCCACCTATGGAGTTTGCTTGCCGAGAGCAGGAGGTCAGGGCAGAGGAAAGGGGTTTATTTGAAGACAGTCTCGGACACTGAAAGGTCGTTTTTCATGGGACTAATGGATGGAGTGATTTCCTCAGCTGCGAGGTCTGCTCCTTCCCGACCGCTGGTTCCTGGGGAACGGGTCAACCCGCCTGTAACCCCTGAGTTTTCCTGGAGGAGGAGCCCCCATGGGGCTTTGCCGCCACTCTCAGAGGTGGCGGGTCCCACGTGCGGTGGCCCGTCACAGGGTGATGGGACAGGTGGCTGCATCACATGTTCTATTGCTGCCCCGCACGCTAGGGACTTGAGAGTAGGACAGGAAACAGGGCAGCGGAGAGCCTGATGTCATAGTCTGATGGCCTGAAGGAAAAAGGGATTCCTAGGGACCCCAGACCCTGGGAGGGAAAAGTCTCCGCTTATGACACCTTTGGGGGCATGACTATGCCTGATTTGGGGACAGGGTTTTGGGGAAGAAAGACCCCTACAGACTGGGCTCCCCTGTCCCTGCTGTCCCAGGCACCAGCAACCCTCAAGGAAGAGCATAGTGTCTTTGCTAAGATGCCACGGGATTCAGTCACTGTTTGCACTTGAAACAAGTAGCTACAGCTGTGTGTGCACTTGTGAAAAGTGTGCGTGAAGCGCGGGCTACCGTGCATGTTAATTTGTTCCAAGTCTCACACTCCTGCTGCGGATTGTCCCGTGTGAAAGCACAGGCAATTCTAGCAGCCACACACACCCCTTGACCTTGAACTTACCTCCCTTCCGATCTGCCTTTTCACGAGCCTCAAACTGATAAAGGAGTAGTAATGAGTGACACGTAGTAAACTGGTCTAGATCTTCCAGGACTCCACGCATCTAAACCACTTCCTCCCTGCAGTATTCAAACTGCAGAAGCAGAAGTCCTTTTTATTTCTTAAATACGCTCCCTTGAGAGAAAAACTTTGGTGTGGAATAACTGCTCTAACAGGGTAACCATACTAAAGGGGCTTTAATTGGGTATTAATTCTCTAAAAAAAATAAATAAAAACCTGGCTCATACCTCAAAAAGAAAGAAGGAAAGGAAAGAAAAGGAAAGGAAAGGAAAAAAGAAGAGAGAAAAAAAAAAAAGAAGAGAAACAAGTAGCTAAGTTTCCCAGGATTGTCGCTATCTGAACATAAGTGAGAAGGAAAATTCGTGAGCACAGTTTTTTTTTAAAGTATTTTAAAAAGAAAAGGAAAAAACCCCTAAACTTACACTTTTTGTGTACTGGGAGAAAGAGGCAAGAGGGGGAAAAAAAAACAAAACATGCACCTGACCCCTTGCTACCCTTTTTCCAGATGGGAGGAATCTCACATGTCTGGAACCTCTCGAGCTGGGGCTTCGTCAGGCACCCCGACGTCCTCGTTTCCTGGAATCCGCTAAAAGAAAATGGCAAAGCAGCCAAGATATTTGACTGAGGTTTGTTAAGAAAACATAGTCTCAGTTTGAGTTGTTTTCTGAGAGGAGGGTCAGAGAGATGTGGTTTAAGTAAGAAAATTGCTCGTGGACAGTTATGGAAATAATGACTCTTTTCACTGTCCCGCACGTCTCTGGCTGTAGTTACAGGAAGCAACGTGGAACAGTGTTTGCAAATTACCTGGGGACCGAGGGCAGGGTGGACAGCCCGTGGAGAAGGCTGGAGCCAAGAAAACATCAGTCCGTGTCAGTTATCAGGGTAATTCCAGCGCCGGAGCATGCATTTGGGTACTTAAGTGGAAGGTGGGAAGGCTCTGATTTCTGGGGCCTGGCTGGACTTTGAAATGAAATAGGAGAACCCACTTTATCTGATTTGTCATCCACACTCCCCAGAGAAGAACGTCGTTCACATCTCTGACGTCCACCCAGAGTGAACCTCAAAGGGCATATTTTCATGCTCTCTTTTAAGGACATGTCAACCAAAGTCTAAACTGTTCAACTTGACCGTGAAGATGGTTTTAGGCAGTTAAAGTCCATGGTATAAAAGAATAAACGGTTTCCGTAGCTCTGAATCAACCAAATAAATAATAGTAAGGATTCTAAAACGCCGACAATCGTCGTTGTTCGACCATCAGAATTCGCTTTTTTTCTCTCTGATGTAGGTTTGCATTAACCCTCTGTGGTATCATGTGCCTGTCATGCTCTATCGTTTTGGGAGATCATGTTACATTGCTTTTATATTTGGGGTTAGAGACTCCAAAATCTGCCTAATTACTTCACTAATCAGTGGAGATTATGAGGCTCCAACAGTGAGGACGGGCCATCCACACACAGTCACTCATTCCATAACTCGCGCATTCCCTCCGCCCCCGTGACATTTACTCCGCAGCTGTGGGCTACCTGGTACGGGCCTGGTTTTGGTATGGCGGGGGGAACCAGCCCCAAGCCCTAAAAACGAGGAGCTCTCTGGCTACACAGCAACGTCTGTGACTCCGTGGGAAGCCAGAGGAGGGGGTGGATAGTTCTCACGAATGAACCTCCCCAGAGAGGGACAGAACTGACGTTGGGCCCGGAAGGACAGGGAAGACCTTGGCAGGAAGAAATAAAGGGCTGAGGCGCTCTAGGTAGATGGTCGTCCCAGTACGAGCAAACCCAGGACTCCAGAGATCAGGAAAACTGTGTGGCTGAAACAGCAGTTGTCTGGGAGACACGGAATGGAGTGACTAGTGTCAAACGGCAGAACACTGAGAATCTTCAGGAGATAGGAGTTTGGGCTTTTTTTTTTTATTATTAAAATATAGCAGCTGGGAACAGAAAATGTACACTTGGGGCAGAAAAAATAAGGGACCTGGGAGAAAGTTTAGTCTGGTGTGAGCTTGAAGGTTGGGTTAGCGAGGTGAGTAAGAACGGCAAGGATAAGAGAGGCAGGAGAGGCAGACCCGCACAAAAATCCGAGCGAGGGGGCGCGGGTGCTAGAGCGGGGAGTCGGCAGGGGAGGGACAGAGGAAGGGCCTCTGAGGAAGGTGTGTTAGACCAGGAATCCAAGCTTCCGGGCTTAGTCCTGGTCCCAGGCTGGGCAGATGTGTGACTAAGATTTGACCCTTGTCGCCGCCAGTTCCTCGAGAGTGAGGGGGAGAGGCTGGGGGCATCAAACGTCGTCCCCGGCGGCAGAACCTCCTGCCATCCTGCTGACGCCGAAGGGAAGGCAGCTGGACTAGTAAGGGAGAGAAACTCAGAGCCGGAGGTGACCTCGGGGATGGCGGTTCTCAAACATCAGTGTACCTCAGAATGACCTGGGCAGTCTGTCAAGAGTCAGACCAAGAGCCCAGGGCCCACTCCTGGGGGTTCAGACACCATCTGGGGCTGCCTTTGGCGCCGGAGACTTTGGAAGCCCTAGCCTCACAGCTGGAGTGTCATCTGACCCTCTCAGACTGGAGGAATTTGAAGCCCAGCCTGAAAGAGGCACCTCCAACCATCCCCACCATCTAGTGTGGGGACGCCCAGCAAGGTGGCCATCCCCTAGCCGTCTCTCCTCCCCATGTGCCTTGGCCCAGCTCCGGGACTTGATGAGAACCTGCCGAGCTCAAAGGATCTCCACGAGCCAGACCTGAAGCTGCCGGTTTCAGAGAAGCTGGTCCGATATGGCTGAGGGGCCGGCTGCTCCGGTGCCAGCAGCAGCTGCGATGGCCAGGACTCATCGCGGTTAGTAGCCCCCGTAGGGTCCTCCAGAGAACAAGGGGTGTCAGCCAGCACACATCCTTTATCCTTTGACACCCCCTCATGCCTTGCTGTCCACAGCAGCCCCCCGCCCCAGCCCCGCATTGTTGGAAATGCAGAGTCTCGGGCTCACCTCAGGCTCACGCCTTGAGGGTCCATACCCGTAACAAGGTCCCAAAGTGCTTTATTTGCATGCGCATTTAAATTTGAGACACTCTGGTCCCTGCCTCCTCAGCCACCTGTATGAAGTCCCCACACCCAGGGTGAAGAAAGGAGGGTTGGTTGGAGTGTCCTTCAGTGCACCAAAAGGTGGCGGGTTCGATTCCTGGTCGGGCGCATACAGGGGGCAGCCCGTCAAAGTTTCTCTCACACGGATGTTTCTCTCTCTCTTCCTTCCTCTCTCTCAAATCAACGATCATATCCTTGGGTGAGGATTAAAAAAAGGAGAAAAGAAAAAAGAACAAGAAGAAGAAAAGAAAGATGAAAAAAGAAGGAAGGGGAGGGAGGGAGGGAGGAAGAACCACTAGGGCCGGCCGCTAACTCCAGTCCCTCCACGGGACACACCTCTGCTGCTTGTTTTCACACGAAAGCCTTGATACTGTGAAGCAGGACCAGAGGGCGGGGGATTTAAGGACCTTGAAATGAAAGCCCTCTTCTGTTTGCCTTTCACTTCCGAGAAGGGGGGGATCATTCCCTGTTCCTGTAAGAGACGTTAAACTGCGTGGATTATGGGGACGCGTCACAGCCCTCGCAGCAGGACGCGCACTAATCCCCGAGCCGGCCTGCACGCAACCAACTGAACCCCGCCGTTAATCGGATTGGCTTCCACCTTTAAGAGCAAAGCAAATACTAAAAAAGCGAATGAGCCCCCGGGCTTGATCCCCTTCTGTTTTTGCGCTGTCGCCGCCGGCGGCTGGGCGCCGGGCACAGGCACTCCGCCGGCCCCTTGGCTGCGCGCCCCGTGCGGGCTCAGCCCCAGGGCGCCGTCCCCGGCTGCGCGCCCCGCACGCTGCGCTGGGGCTCGGGGTCTTGCTCTCCTGGCCCCTGCCCGGGGGAGCCAGAATCGTCGCACCTGCTCCGTCGGGGAGGGGTTCGGAGCTTGTGGGACTGCTCGCCGGGTAGCTGCTCAGCAGAAACGAGTTTCCTTTCGGAATCCCGGCCGACAGCTGTGCTTGTCCGGGCAACAGGGGGCCTGGGGCTTGCGAAGCTGTGCGGCCGGCCGGCGACCAGGCCACCTAACACCAAGGGAGCGCGCTGTGCTTCCCCTCGCCGCCCCCCCGCCCCACGCCGCTCCCCGTGCGGGATCCCAGGAAAGGTTTTCCGTGCGTCGAAGCAACAATACGAACAAAACAGGAGCCTAAAGCCTTGAGGGGAGCCTTGAGTAGGAGAAGCCCCGCGGTAGCTGGTTCTGCTGGGAAACGCCAGCGCCATCTATTGGACGAGAGTGGTAGTGACTCGGGTCCTTGGTAGGTTTGGCTGGTCCTCTCCTTCCTTCTCTCAACAGACGTTTCGCGTGAGAATCCCAAGCTTCTCCCCAGAAAAACGCTCTTAATTACTTCTTTATAAAGTTCTTGCAAATCTCTTTTCCCTTTTCTTCCACCCAAGCCTTTCTTTCCCTCTAGCTTAACTGGGTCTGTGACTGGTGTCTCCAAGTTTCTGTTCTAGTTTCTAAAAGCATAACTTGGTCCAAACTTTTCAAAGCACTAGTTCTGTAAAAGGATTATGATGATCACTGACCACACGTGCCTTCTTTCTGCCCTCTGAGCTGCGCGGCAGGGAGCACAGCCCTTCCGACCCGGGACTCCACTGCCAGATGGCCTCCAGCAGGGGCCTACCTCCACCCAACCCTCCAGGCATGTACTTAACCTCTCTGTGCCTCAGTTTCCTCGGCGGTAAAACCAGGCTGATTGCAGAAACCACCCAGAAGGGCTCTTGTCCCGTGAACTGAGTGAATACCCAAAGCACTGAGAACAGGTCTGTGGTGCATTACGAGGCAGGTGTTCGCCTCTGTTGGCTTTCGGCAGCTCGTCTCTCTGGCAGCACTTACCACAGTGGCATGTGACTGCACTTCACTTGCCGGGTCCCCCTCCAGGCCAGCGTCTCTGCAGTGTGTGCAGTGCAAGCGGGTGAGGTCTGGGCCACCCTGGCAAGTGCACACCATCCACAAGCAGACACAATGATTGAGGTGCGGGTACCCGGCAGGCGCCATTTTTAGATCCACTGACTCGACCGTGAACGCCCAGGGGCGGTGGCTACCCACACCCCGACCTGTGTAGAGGGAGCACCTGGCCCCTCAGAAGCGCTCAGCTCCTGGTTGTCTTCTCCAGCGCTTTTAATACATGGTTTTCGAACGAATAAGTGACAGGCTGACTGGATATTGTGTTAAAATAGCAGGACAATTTCAGGGCAAGCGACCATCTGAGCCTTCTCTCCTCCTTCTCTGTACTTCCTCCCTGAAGAATATAAGTGTGTGCATTTCCCCTGTTTTTATAAGCTCGACCTGAAAATTTCGAGGTGAAGTTAAACATGGGTCTCTCACAACACAAATACGAGGGGGGACCCCCCGAAAATGGAATTTATCTATACAAAACATTGTGTGTTTATTCTTACATGTTGAAACTTCAGTCACCTTCAAAGTACTCTCCATTTCATACAATACACCGTCAAGATGTTTTTTCCAGTTCCCAAAACAGCCTTTGAACTCGATTTTGATGCCTTTTAGTGCTTCTGCTGTTTTTTGTTTCACCTCTTCCACACCAGCAAAACGTTTCCCTCTAAGGACATTTTTCATCGGGGGAAACGAAAACAAGATTCCCTGGGGCAAGATTAGGTGAACAGGGAGGGTGGGGCACAGGGGTCACGCCGGTTTTTGGCCAATAGCTGCCGAACACTCAGGGCGGTGTGGGCAGGTGCACTTGTAAATCACCCATCATGAAACAGGCCAGTGCACTGAAGGAGCCTTCAGAAAAATTCTCTGAAGCCGAACGCAGCCTCTCACAACAACGCCCGCTGGTGCACTGACACAGATGGGCTCATAAAACACACACGTAGCAGGGAAGCCCTCTAAAAGGTAATTCCATTTTTTTGAGGGGGTTCCACTTCGTATATGGAAACAGGTTACAGGTGAGAGCCAGAGGGATTCTGGCTCTGAATTTTATGACATTTTATTACAAAGAAACGATTCACTCTGTGGCATCAACTGTGAGACATGGAAACTTGTCCTTTAAGCTTAGGGACACCGAAGTGAGAGATGGGGGAAGCTAAACCGCCCTTCACAGCGTGTAATGCTGCGGAGTCGCAGACGTGCCACCTTTTGTGAAGGATTCGCACACGGCCACACCGGGGGCTCGCCTGTGAGCTCTTTCCACGGATCCACAAGGAAAAACGCTTCTCTGTTTTTATTTGGAAACATGACCACGGCCCTCAGCGAATCATTCTGGCCGACTGGCTTTTCCCGTGGTATCCAACGCCTCTATCCTGTGACACGGCAGAACACACAGCCCACGTGCATAGAGACATTCCAATGCACCCAAGAGGGGTGGGCCTGGGCCCTGGAATTCACGGCAGGGCCAATTCTCTAGGGGGCTCGGTTTTCATTGACTGTGATGTCTCCCCTCCCGGCCCCCCAGGGCCACCAGTAGATCAACTGGCCTAAAGCTTCCAGCGCGGTTCTTCTCTGTGGCACTGCCTCCAAACTCCCCCATCTGTGTGAACTGAAAGGGCATTTCAAGAACCTTGGAGCTCTGAGGTTGAAGCTCACAAGACCCAGACACACACACACATTCACGAAGTGTCTGCTCACAGGTTCAATCCCAGGCTCAAAGTGAATAGGAGACGACCAAACAACTGGCCTCCAATTCATTCTAGAGAGATGAATGATGCCTTTAGACAAAATTTCCCAAATTGAGCAGGGACACGATGAGGTAGCATCTGGGTCTGGGTTCCCAGCGGAAGCTGGGGTCAGTGCGTGCGGCTCTGGCGCCACCTGGTGGAGAGATGGGGTTGTGCTAGCACCTGACAGCCTCTCACCTGCCTGCCAGCCCCAGGATTCTTCCCAACCCGCTCTCCTTAAGGCTTCGTGACCACAGGGTCTGTTCTAGAAATATTTCTAACATTGCGCCTGCTTGGGGCGGGCGCGGGGGGGTTCTCCAATAAGACAGGGGAGGGACTCAGTCAATATGAATTGAAAATGTGTTTCAAAGGAATCAGAGCTCTGAGATTGGGGGCCACAATACACACATACACAGGGACACATACAGACACACATATACACACAGACACACACAGACAACAGATACATGACGCTTGCACGGAGGGACACACACGCACCAGGACATTCACACAGACAAGCGTGTGCCCAGTTGCCATGTGCTGCTCTCTCTCCAGCCCCGCCCAGGCCCACGGGGGCAGCCTGCCCGCTGCACGCTGGCTTCTCCAAATCCCGCCACCTTCCAGACTTGGGGAGGAGCATTCAAGGATGGAGATTCCTGATTCCCGAAGCTGCCTTACCAAGGTCCTGCCTCTGGTGGTTAAAACAAAAACAAAAACAAAAACAAAAACAGGCCTCTCCTTTTCTGCAGCCTCAGGTAAGGGTGCAGGTCTGGCCGTCCCAGGAGAGGGAACAATGGGACAAGCCAGGACCTTCCGCTGGGAGGCAGCGTGGCTGACGGTTTACACGCCCATTCCCTGCCTTTATCAGGGTGGGGGCAGAGGGTCCTTGGTGGGCCACTCCCGCCCCACCCCCACCTCACCCTGCCCTCCTCGGGGGCTGCTGGCCCACCAGGCTGCAAAGACATTCCTGGCGAGGGCTAGTGACACACGGGCTTGATGGCGACTGGAGGTTCTGTGTCTCTTCCCCAGAGAGGGCACAAGAAAGTGAAGAATGACACTCTGCCCTTTGCGACACATGAGGGTGACCGTGTAGGGAGCTCATGTGAAGTGACAAGAGGCCGGGGAGAGAGGATTCAGAGGAGATGAAGGGACACCATACAAAGCACAAGCCTAAAATGGCAGCCATCTGCAAGTCCTGACAGCGGTGGGGAAGGCAAGAGGTGCCCATCCGGCAGGAAAGCTCAGCTTTCAGGCCTGGGTGTGCATCTCGTCCTGAGCTGTGTGACCTTGGGAAGGCCACTTAACCTCTCTGAGCCCCAGCTTCCTCATCCACAAAAAGGAGGCGCCTCACCCAGTTCCCCACCATCATGTCAGTAATTGTGTGGTTGCCCACCCTGGGATGGTCGCCCATCCTATGAATCTCATTGTGACTATTCACAGAAGCTTTGGAATCAGACAGACTCTGGTTCAAATCCTGTCCCTGCTGCTTAATAGCCACAGGAACTTGGATAAAATGATTTTAACAAGGGCTCAGTCTTTATTAAGTGAATGATGCAGAACCTCCGTTAATATTTTCTTCTTCAGTGCACTAAGGCAGCTTTACTGTGAGCGTGGCCCGGACAGTGAGGGTTTAAAATCCAGTGACCATGGCATAATGCCACGTAGAAAAACTCTGTGCCACGTGAAAGCAAATGCAGGGTGGCATGGGTAGCCCGCGGAGAGCCTCAGCTCTAGAAAATAGGATGAAAGCAGCGATTTCTTCAAAGGAGAACTGTCCAATTGGCCAATCTGACACAGGTCCTAAGGCGAGCTCGGAATGACAGTTCCCAACTCCAGCACGTTTCCAAGGGGAGGGCCTTTCAGCAGGGACTCTGGCTCTCCCTGCCCCTTCCGCTCTTCTCCACAGGAAGAGGTGGGGCTTACGCCCCTCTCTGCTTGGTGGTCATCCCCTGTGCAGCTGCCCTTCTGCCAGCTTCTTGGAATACCCTGGCCTTCTAATTAAGAGGCTTTACCAAATCGCTTTCTATATTCGAGCCCAAATTCCTTCTTATATATTTAACCTCCACCCCCAACCCCTCCTTAGCTTCCTAAGTGGAAAGCCAGCCTTGGCTCCCGTGCCCGACGCCTGCGGGGGGGATGGAAGCAGTGAGTCTGGGGCGGGATGGAGGCTCCCTGGGGCCGCCCGAAGCTCTTCCAGCTGAGCCATGTCTAATGCTGAGCAGGCTGTGACCAACAACCCCAAGACGTGTGCTTTCATGGGAGAGTGCCGCAGTGTGCAGTTGTTGGGGGGCGGGGGGAGTGTCTTCCTCCTAAGTGAGGAAATATGGGGCAGAGGTTCAGCATCCCCGTCAGCCGGCACCTCTCACCCTTCTTCACCTGGGCCCTGGGAGGTCGAGCAGACATGACTTCGTTTAGCCTCCAAGCAGAGCAGGCTCAAGTCCCCTGGAGACACAGTCACAGCACAAGCGCGCGTGAGGGGTTCTAGGGCCTGTACCATGTTTAACTGCCAAATGTGCCCCTGTCCCGAGGACGAAGTGACGCCGATCAAGAGGGAGCTTCTAAGCCATCGTCATTTCAGCCCCCTTTCCGGGGCCTTCCCTGCATGTGCATGTGACATTTCAGCATTTTGCAGAACCCAAATGGCACAGACCTGAAACCAACCTAAATAGCCAAGCAGCCCACCCACCAGGTGCTGCTAGATATCTGGTGTGCGGCCCCGCGGTCCATGGAGCACACACACAAGCCAGGGACTCCCGGGCGCGGGTCGGCTGTTCCGTACGGTGCTTCTCTGATTTCAAGTTCTTTCTTGAGTTTGGCCCAAGGGCATCCCTGCTGAGCCCGGACAGTTACCTTTCCGGATGTTCATTCATCCGCACAGGTGAAGACACATGCTGATAGCTTGCTATCACCATGCATCATGCCAGGGCCTGGACAGATGGGCCATACATGTAACCTTCCTTCTAGCGGGGCCACCGGCCAGTCCTTCAGCAACTACCCCCCCGGCTGAGTCTCGGGTTCCCTCATTTCCCTCATCTCGAGCGGGCCTACATCCCTCTGCCCGTGTAGGTGTGGAATTGATGTTGGAAACAGCTCATCACAGAATGAATAAGTCCTCTTTCATGATCTGTTTCACAAAATACAACCTAAGTTTCAGCAGTCGTGTTGCCCCCACCCCATGTCCTCCCTCAGTATGAGGCAAAATAGTTTAAGCACAGACAGCTGAGAATCAGCACTGGGACAGGCACTGGCTCATCCTCTTACAGCTCAGGTGAGCCAAGCACCTTGTTTAACCTGAATGTCGGGGCTTTTTATTTTTGATTCGTGCAGTGAGAGCGAGTGTAAGGTGTAATGAGATCACGCATCTGAAGTGTTCAACAGCATCGGCCCCTCTGCTCACCAACCACTGGGTAGTCCGCGTATCACGGCACTCACGTCCCAGCCCCGGCCTGCTCTTCACAGGTGCTTCTGCTCAGCCAGCCCCCAGGTGTTTTGAACATGGTGCAGGTCCTAACATCGCAAAGCCCCAGTGAGTTTGTTAAAGTTGGCCTACCCCTTCACCTGCTCTTTGGGATCCTGAACTTGTCAGGTAACCCCCTGTCCGCTTAGCCCAGAGCATCTGGAGGGGTCTTCAGTGTAACGCCTACACCCTCACCCTAGTCAGGTAGGAATACGTAAGGTCAAGGGCAGTACCCTGGAATCGGCCCCCTCGCACTTCGCCTCCAGACAGGCGTTGATCTTTAATTAGTCCTCTTGACCATGTCCACTCAACTGATCATGACCTTGTAATCTCAAAACCGTCTTATGAAGTCCTCTCCAATGAAATTCTGGCGACCATTTTGTGTTATGTTCTTTAGGGAATATGAAACAGGAAAAATTAGCTGTTTTTTAAAAAATAAAATTCTTAACATTTAACATGTGTCCTGCCAGAGTCTGTAATTCAACTTGTTCTGGAATAAATCGTAACCAAGTGATATGTTTTGCCTCACCAAAATAATATTTTGTAAAAAAATGTTTACAAGAGCGCTGGCTGGTGTGGCTCAGTGGATTGAGTGCCGGCCTGCCAACCAACGAGTCTCAGGTTCGATTCCCAGTCAGGGCGCATGCCTGGGCTGCGGGCCAGGTCCCCAGTAGGGGGCGCACGAGAGGCAACCACGCACTGATGTTTCTCTCCTTCTTTCTCTTTCCTTTCCCTTTCTCTAAAAATAAATAAACAAAGCCTTTTAAAAAAATGTTTATGCGAAAATGAAGCAAGCTCTTTTGCTTTATAAAATCAGTTTAAAATAAAAAGTATAAGTTAGAAGAGTCTGCATATTTCTTTCCTTTTAGAACTAACTTGGGCTGGCTTTTGAATAAAGCCAAAAGAATATTAAATACTACTGAAAAGCTGGCATTCGCTTAACATTTTCAACATAAAGCTTTGCAGATTGGCCAGAGAAAGACCATCAAACTTGTTCGAAGAAGTAACTTGGAGGCTGCTAGTGAGAGAAGGAGCCATGTAGGACAGGACTCCAGGTATGCAGGGCATAGAAAATGCTAGAAGGTACACTTATCCATGGTGAGTGACCAGGGTTCTAATATGGCCCCAAGATTCCCATTTCCTGGTGGACACACTGTACAAAATCTTCTCTACCAGAGAGCGAGCAGAACCGGTGAATACCAGCGACCCCGACTCCCATGACTGGGTTATTGTCTATGGTAACAGCAACTTTTCAGGTGTAATTAAAGCCCTAATAAGTTGACTTTGAGTTAATTAAAAAAAAGAGAGAGAGAGATTATCCTGGATGGGCCTGGTTTAATCAGGAGAACGCTTATAAGAAGTCAGATTCAAGGTGAGAGAGAGCGCCCCCTGCTGGCCTTCAAGGAGCCACTGCCTTGCTGAGGAGAGGGTCGTGTGGCAAGGACCCCGGGTGGCCTCTGTGAGTTGAGAGTGGTCCTGGCTGACAGCCAGGACAGGCAGGGGACCTCAGTCCTGCAATCGCAAGGCGCCGACTTCTGCCGACAATCAGGTAGTGCAGAACAGGATCCCAGCTTCAGGTGAGACCACGGTCCCAGCCGATCCCTGGAATTCAGCCCTGGCGAGACCCTGCTCAGAGGCCCCAGCGCCGTGGGGCCTGGACTCCTGACCCACAGACGTTGTGAGAGAGCAGATGCATGCGGTTCATGGTCATTTGTCACTCAGCAGTTGAAAACTAATTCACAAGGGACCGGTCACCAGCAGGGAGGAGAGCTTCCCAGAGGAAGCACAACCCAGGGTGACACGTCCAGGGTAAATTGGCTTAACCTCATGGGAGATTTCCATGCGGCCACAGGAACAAACTTACGGGGTCGAGGTTTCACACTGAACGTTCCACGCCTGGACACAGACCATCTTTCCTTCCACGGCAGTGGCTGAGACCTTCAGCCGGCGTCAGCATCGCCGGAAGGCTGTTGGAGCCGGCGGCTCGGTTAAGGCTGATGGCCGAGTTCCTGCCTCAGGTCTGGGGCAGGGTCTGAGAACAGCAGGTCTGACGGGTCGCCAGGCCAGGCCAACGCTGGTGGTCCGGGGACCACACTTTGAGAACCACTGCTCCATGGTAAAGAAAGACGTCCTAGTTTCCTTTCACATCTGACTTCTGTATCCAGCCTTTTCCTCATGGGACACGAAAACATTTTTAAGATTTTTAAAAACAAGGTAAAGAGAAGGAACAGAGCCTGGCAGGCCTCTGAGTAGCCTAATTAGTCACCTGAGAAGGTCTATGTGGATGGAGTAATGAGAGACTGGTTGGGCCAGGTTTTTAAACAACTACGTTGTTCTGTGTCCACTGTCAAAAGTCCATTTGGGGGCCCGCAGGGCATCCGTGTTTTCCTATTGGCTGACACCTTCCCAGCTCCGGAGTGTCAGCTGTCTGTCCTGCACCTGTCCCCTGAGGAACGTCCCTCCAGGCCGCCGTTCCCAGGTGGCAGTGCGGAGAGGTGCTTTGGGGAAGCATCGAGCTAACTGCCTCAGCCTGAACCTACGACCTCACCTTGGGCCCTATGGGGACGTGGCCAGGGTATCGGCCTGGGAGCCAGAATGAGCTTTCGGCTGAGCCTTGGGAATATGCCGAAACGGTTCCACGGAGTACCCCGAAGACTATTTGAGACGAGAAGAGGGACACGCGTCCTGTGGGCAGAGGTGAGGCTGGGCGGGGGTCGTGAGTGCGCTTGGAGCAAGCGGAGGCGTGGAAGGAGCGGGGAGAGAAAAAGGCTCTTAGTGGCGCGAGGAGCATGAACGGGAGAGCGCTTTGAAATTAGGTTACGACGGGAGCAGAGGGTCACCGTTCTTTCACGGTGTAATTCAAGGATGATTTATTGGGCAGGACTCTCCATCGTCATCTCCAAAATTACCATGTGTCGGAAAGCTTGCTAATCATCTGGAGGGGGTGGGGGTGTTGGGGAACCCAACTGGAAACATCTGGTACAGCCGAGTACGACCGTCATGTCTTGTTTCTATTATTTCACTCACGACACAACCTTGAAAGAGTGGGACTGAGTGATGATCCGAGTACATTTGTATTTCTGTGCAGCGGGGAGGCGTGCCTTGACTTTGCATCCCCGAATAAAAATGACTGATCTGTTCCGTTAGGGCAGTGTGGGTCACCCCAGCTGCCAGCCTTGATGCTTTTATTTATTTACTTCCCCCACTAAGAGATAGAAGCACTTTGGGGGCCCTTCCCCAGCTGCCGGGAACTGATTGACGAGAGGCCTCTTCTTAAGCCGAGTAAGGCAATGTCTGAAGCTTTGGGCACCGGATCCCACCGGCGTGAGAGACCATCACCGGAAGGGCCATAGCACCGAGGTTTGGCAACTTTGTTGAACCACAGCAAGAGGGAGACAAAGTGCAAAACGAGCCCCCACACCAGCTGCGAAATGGGCCCACTCAGAAACAGACTTGGGCCGGGCAGGTTTGCTCCCTCCCACAAGGCTCTGTGTCCCGCCTCCCAAACTGCCGTCACCTTGGCCGAGGTTGGCGGCATTTGTGACGCATACGAGAGAAAAGACATCAAAGGAAACTGGCTCGATGGCCCGGCTGGTGTGGCTCAGTGGATCGAGTGTCGGCCTGCAAACAAAAAGGCTGCTGGTTCGATTCCCAGTCAGGGCACATGCCTGGGTTGCAGGCCAGGTCCCCAGTAGGGGGCGTATGAAAAGCAACCGATCCTATTTCTCTCACACGTTGATGTTTCTCTTTCATCCTCCCTTCCCCTCTCTCTAAAAATAAATAAATAAAATCTTTCTTTTTTTTTTTTAAAGAGTAACTGATGAGATCAGACAAATGGTGCCTGGTGGCATGTCAGGCCCAGGGCTGGTGAGCCCCACAGCACAGCACACGGGTCCTGGGGTGGGAAGATCAAGGCCACAGATACCTGGTGAGATCCTCGGAGAGAGAAGACGAGTGGAACATTTAGAAGCTGCCTCCGGTTTCTTTAAAGCGAGGAATCACAACTATTGTGATACTTACCAATGATCACACAGGTTGCATTAGGAGCCATAGCGTGTCCGTTGCACAATGTGGTCACAGGGCAGAGTAAGGGTGCCCTGTGTCCTGGTGCTAATCTGGAATGTCTCCACAACAACCTCAGTGTTAGAGGCCTCTTTCCATTCTGGGCATAGAAAAAGGGAGGACCCCGGGGGCAACCTTTGGTCCTTCTGCTCTAGAAGGAACTAGGAGTGCAAGAGAGGGGGCAACAAGGCCTGGAGAGGCCGGCGGTGCTATCTGGGCCCCAAACACCCTGTTTGCTCGCCTCTCACGTCCACGAGCTCCTGGACGTAATAAAATTGTAACACAACATTCGGCACAGGTTTCTCTACACAACTGTAGTCGCTAAAAAAGCGCAAATGCAGACGCCTGTGTAAATCTGACTCGCCATGCTAGGCCAAGCTGATTTTATTACATACATTCTGCATTCTAAGAACTAATAACTTCATATTGTAAACATTAAGCATACAGAGTTAAATTTCAAGGCCACATTATATCATCGATTGTCTCTTTTGTCATGTATCTTTGGCTGGCCGAGATCAACTCGTAGTGTATAAATGCATAAGTTATATAATTATTATATAAAAAGGGGGGGAAAAAACAATTGACTTGTATACTTCATTCTGACAAACGCACAGCGTTCGCGACTCGAAAGGAACACTGGAGCCCGCCTCGCCCAGGTGCCCGGGGGGTGTCGGCGTGCCGCCGCCAAGGCGGAGTCTCTCACCTGACCCCGTGGGGAACAGGGCCCCCACGAAAGCATGCTGTCCTGAATGATCATTTTAAATATCAGTCAATTCCAGTTACAATTTTCTTCTGACAGACAAACAAACAAAAAGAGAGATGCATGTTTTTGTGTCTGAATTCTATCACTTCCCCTTGCCCCGTTCTGCTGCATCGCCCCTCTTAACACCGGGTTTGGTAGAACGCCGACCGCATTCAACCCCAAGTCTCTGCAACACCTTCTCCACAGTCCCAGCGCTGCCCTCAGTCCGGCCTTCACCGCTTGAGAAGCTTCTGCCCCTGTCCTACCCCCTCCTGCTTAGCTCCCTCCTGCGCCACCTCCCTCTCTCACACACCCTCCAGCACTCTGTCTACAGCCACGTCCTCTCCACACACGTTCTCAGCCCACCGCTCGGCCCCTCGTTCCTGCAATTACTGGAAAGGACTTGGAAACTCTGGGTCGTCTTCACAGTTTGAGAGAGCGTACAGCCCTCCATCAAATGGAATGAATCTGACTTCACCAGAAACGGCAAACACCGATGAGTTCTGTATCAACGTCTGTTGCACAGTCTCGCTCTCTCTTTCTTTCTTTTTCTTTTTTTTTTTTTTGATATGTTTCTATTTTTAAATACAGGTAGTTTTCCTTAAAATGACATTATGAACTGTATGTTAGGTCAAGACTGTGTTATCTGTATTGCTTTGGTTCAATCCCAGTTTGCATTAATTAGCAGGATCCCAAACTCTACTCTAAAGTGTATACACTTCCTAAGACCACTTTCTTTGGCACTTTGTCCTAGGACTTCATGCTTCTACTTACAATGTCTTTTACAAGGTTGGTCCACAGAGTATATGTCCATATACGTTACATTTTTAGCATCCTCTTTTTTACTTCTGTAGTAATACTTTGGTAATTCCCTCCTGCTAAGAGTCTTTGGATCTCGTCCCCGGCCTCCTTCCCCAGCCCATCGAGCCTTCTCATTCCTCTTGAGGCACTTTTTGATTCCTCTTCTGCAATAGAGTTTGTGGCAATTTACTGGTGATTGTGTGTTGTTTTGGGAAGGGCCTCTCCCAGGTCTTTAGTAGTAAGTGCCCAGATGAGAAGGCATGTGGCTGGCCGGAAGCCTAGTGTTAGGGTAGAGACCTCCAGTAGGTGAATTCCAATACGGGTTTGGGGCAGCAAAAAAACTGGATGACGTCACAGGGAGGGCCGGAGGGTGGGGGGCCACAAAGTTCATCTTCTGCGGGTGGGCGTGATAGGAGCCCATGTAAGGCAGGTCCGAGGGGTACTTGTAGAGAGATGATTCTGGAGGGTGGGGCTGGAGGGCCTGGGCGATTCCATGGAAGTCGAACTTGTAGGCATAGCGCTTCCCGTGGACTTTGGTCATGATATTTTTGTCATAGTAGTAGCGGAGGGCACGGCTGAGCTTATCGTAGTTCATGTTGGGTTTGCTCTTCCGCTCCCCCCAACGCCGGGCCACCTCATCGGGATCCGTCATCTTGAATTCCCCGTTGGTGCCCTCCCAGGTGATGCAGTTGGAGTTTGAGCTGTCGGACAGGAGCTCCAGGAGGAACTGCCACAGCTGGATCTGTCCGCTCCCTAAAGAGGGGGGACAGGAAACACAAGACCAGTGAGGACAGGCCCCCACAGAAAGGCGTTCCTTCTTCAGTCACAGAGGTGGGTGCTGCTGGTGCACCCGGGCCCCTTTACAGCCGGTGCCCCTGTCCCCCACCCCGACGTGGGGGCCTCCCGTGTCCCCCAGATAACTGCCCGTGGCCAAACAGGATCTGCCTCCACCACCCCAGCAGCCCCTGGCCAGAGGGACAGGCAAAGGGTAACGGGGACGAGCCCCCTTGCCTCAAGGAGGGACCACGTGTATGATGTTCTTCATGCTCCAGAGGGACCCTCCATCGAACTAAAGCAGGAGTCCAGCTAAGGCCCTAGTGCCCTTAGTTTTCCCCTCACCCTTATCCCGAACTCTGTGTCCACCCCTGGTGACACAGCCCTAGGACGGTGATCCCTGGTGACCGACCATCAGGCTGGTCGATAGACCCAAGTCCTTTGTCAAAAGCAGAGACTTCCTGCCAAGCCCAGTGGGTTCCATCCACTTCTGACTGCCTCAGAGAGACAGCCTGGTCAATGTGGTTTTTTTTGGGGGGGGGGAGGGGCTTATCTTTCCTCTTTTGTGAGGCAGAACGCACCATTATGTCGATGGCAATAATGACTTAATGCCGTTTACATTGGCTAGGTCAAGTGAAATAATAAAAGTCAGATTTAGGAAATGAACTTCTAAAAAGTTTATGGAAAGAAATAGAGAATGGAAGTAAACACCGTTATTTCTAACATAACATTTTGCTGGCACTCAGAAAGCCAGTCTGTCAAAACTTTTCCTAGAACAGAATTAACCCACTCAAAATGAGGAAGTTTAGAAAAAAAGTTGGCTCTCTGTCAAACCAGATCACCCATTTCCAGTATTTAGGCAAATGCGCCCTAACGGAAATCCACGTGCCGGGCCCCCGCACCGCAATGCCACGTGTGCTCGGGAGCATTTCCAAAGAAAAAGCGCACCAGCGAGGGACCCCAGTCCAGGAGATCCGGTTTGACCGCATGGGCACCGTCAGGACGTCCCCGGTCCCACTGGAGTCACACAGAAGCAGCTTCTCCATTGTGTTAAATTCAGAGACAGGTCTGGACACTGCATTCCAGCCGCTGTGTTACAATAGTTGGGGCTGACGTGTGCCTCCCTACGGGAGAGGGGGCACGCACGCCGGCAGTAATACTGCATCCCAGGCGAAGCAGAGACGCTTTGAAAATGGGTAAGAAGCCTCTCCTTCCTCCTATACTCCAGCTACAGCTCTCAGCGCTGCCCCGGCTTATGACCAAAAAGATGACCTTTAATTGTATAATCAGTAAGAATCCATAGACATGGTCAAGTGACCAAAGTCACTCTTAACTGGCGGTCATTCCGGGAATGGATGTGATGTAAAAAAATTGATTATAAGTTTGTTTTGCACTCAGCCCGTCTCACTCAGCCCCTGTGTCCACTGTCCACCTCATAAATCCCTGTTTCCATGTGGCCACGTGGAAAGGGGCGTGTGTGTGAATCCATCCATATGATAGCATCGTGAGAAAGGTCAGCCTTTCCTGACTGTATTCTGGAAGGTTATCATTTTCAGTCTAGCAACACATTTGAAAGGTATTAGCAGCTTGTAGTTCATCACAATGGGAGCCTTTGCTTTTTCGGGACAACATGTTCAAACTGTTCTCAATCAAGTGTTCTTGCCCCCAACGTTTCATTAATATGCATTAAAAAATACAAAGAATGGTATGAGAAAACCATATGGTTTTAGTATATATATTGTAACCAAAGGATTAATACTTGAAAAAATTCCATATATGAGCTGGGAATTGGGGAAAACATGGATTTTTGATTTATGGGTCTAACATATGCTTCCACATAAACAGAGAATTGTCTGAAAATAAATATTCACTGTCGGCCTCCTCCCACGAAGAGAGCAATTCCACAGATTTTGTATAAATACACGGACCTTCCTAAGCAGCCAAAATAATACTTGGTATCTATTCAGGCCCTGGTATTGCCCCCGAGGAATCCATCCCTCGCCACATCCTTTAAGAACACGAGGAGCCGGAGACCCAGCGGACACAAGTGGCTTCCCACCCCTGCTGCTTCTAAAGCACCAGAAAGTCGGGGACCTAAATTCCTGGCTGGAGACTCAAAGCTCGCAGGGAGGGAGGAGCGTCTCTCCCTGGTTTGCCCTGAACTGGCCTTTAAGACGTGTGGCTCAGGCCTCTTGGCATCTCCAGGGTCTACAGGAATAAGGGATCTATAAACACGATCCACCCACTTCCAAACCTGGACACAACTGTTACTGCCAAAGCCATGAATGCTTATAAAATGGAACGCCATGTCCAGTTCACGAACGGTTGGAACTGACATTCGTCGCAAAACCCACTGCGTTCGAAGTCTATGGTAGGTTTTATCCCTGAGCCGGAATTCTCAGGGACGTGCCATGGACACCGAGAGATCACAGTCAACGATGAATTAAAGATTTACTCACGGCCACAATTTCAAACGCAATGTGTTTCAGTCTTTTACTGGCAAAGCAGTAATAGTTCCTGTGTGACACACGGGCCTTATAGAAGGCTGGACAGGGCTCCAAGACAAGGGACGCCTAGAGTTTTGGAAGCCAAAGAGTGACTTGGGTCTCACTGGCCAAACCCACCAGTAAAAGGAGAAGCTCCTATAAGACACGACCCTCCGCCCCAACCAGCATCCCTACCCGCACCTCGTGAATCAAACACCTGCCGCTCCTGTCTTCTCCCCCTCCCTTGATAACATCCTTAACAGCAGGGAGGGGTCTGTACTTGTGTCCTTGTTTTGTCCAGGGCGAGACTGGGTGGTAGGGGAACAACGATGCGGGCGGTCCACCCACAGGAGAGCAGGTGGGATGAGTGGCGCTGGGCTTAGAAGAGGACAAAGGGCAGTCCCTGCATTTCAGAGGAAAGCTGTCTCCTAACGCAACAAAAAGGGGGGCCGCGCGGTAGCAGAGAGGTACCGACAGCACAAAAGGGCAAGACATCTGAGCGGTTTAGAAACCACAGAGAAACGCAGAGCAGGGAGTGAGCCAGCAGCTGCGGGCAAGCAGAAGGACTGTCCCTGAGCAGGACACTGTGGGGGCAGCTGACTGAGGGGCCTAGCGGGTACCAGGGTGGTAGTCGTTCAGGGCCCCTTTCTACCGCAGCTGGGGCACCGCTGAAGAACCGCATGAAAATCAAGGTAGCGGGTGCGCCCCAGGGGAGGCTTGGCCTGGGCTCGGTGGGGCTCAGGAAGGACTTCTTGAAGGGGCAGGGTGCATGGCGGCCGGAGGGGCCACTTTGGTGTTGGCACTGCCTGGCCGAATCCTGGCTCTGCCACGTGGGGACCTCAGGCGGCTCACCCAGCTCCGCCTCAGTGTCGCCATCTGCAAAGCAGGGTGGAGGTAACGGCACGATCCCCCAGGGTCGCCGTGAGGACGAAGTCAGTAGGCGAACGCTTTCACCAGGATTGCTTTGGGCTGAAAGCCCCAGTTTAAAGAAAGGCGCAGCCCTTGCCGAGAGCCTGGGGTGCCCACGGAGAGCTTAGCGTGCCAGGCGCTGTTCTGCACGCTCCACGGGAGTTTATGTAACAGCTCGCCCAGGACCACGACGAGGAAATGCCTGCCCAAGGCCAGCAAGCGCTGGATGTCCGCCCCAGGCTGCGGTCCCGAACTGTGGCTCGAACTCGCTCTCGGGCCTGGTTTCTAACCACACCGCCACAATCCCCTCGGGTCCTTCCCGGGCTGTCCCCTCCCTGGGCCTGGAGCTCACTAAGTTCCCCGTGGAAGACTGGACGCTGCTACCTCCTAACAGACAGCAAAACGCCCCAAAACGGGTCTCTGGGTTTGCATGAAGCCAGATACGGTTTCCCGCCCACTGTGGAAAACTGCCCTGTTGTCATCAAGGCCACTGAACAGAACACAACAAAGCTTTCTCCTGGAAAGGTGATCTCAGTCCATTCAAGGAGCCACCTGAAATGCTCGGCCACCCTGCGGGGACAGCAAGGAGCAGAGTGACCCACGACACAGCACGGGGCACGGGGACACTCTTCTCTCAGCAGGAGAGACACGGCCAGGGTGCACACCAAGCGAGTATCTGGGACGGAGACTCTGAGATGCTGGTATCACCCGCGCATTCCTGCTGGGGGATGTCATCTTCCCTCGGAAAATGATGAAAGAATTCGCACTGTGCAAAGAGCCAAGGTGGCCGTGGAAGCGAGGAGGGATTTATTTACAGGGAACGGAATAACAGACTCAAACAGGAAGAAGCATTAATAGAAAGATAAAAGACACTGTGGAATCGGGGGAAAGGCCACGTGAACACAACTAAGATGGCCTCAGGATGGATGGAAGGAAGGGCTGGTGCGTGACCAAGGATGTGAGGTAAACCTTTCTATTCAGATCAGAAGGTGGATGCCACCACTGTCCCCAGGCTCACTGAGAAAGGTCTCTGGGATAGAAGGACGGCCTCTTGCTCAGGACACAAGAGGCCACTGACCTATTAGGTGCCCAGGCCTGCGACGGTTTGCTGTCTCCTCCTGGTTCCACTCTGGGTACCCCCAACCTACAGTGGGTGCCCCAGCGGCCGGGCAGTGTGCCACTGTGAAAGCTGATGTTCTTCTTAGGGGTCAGCCACTCTCTGTGGCCACACTGTCCCCCAAGCCACACCGTGGAGCTGGGACGACGTGGGCATGGACATAAATTTCATTTAGCTCGTTTGTGTGAGTGGAGAGGCCAGTGCGGTCCTGTGTGGCACCCCTGACACGCCCCTCCCCTTCATCCCGGACCTCAGGCCTAGCCTGTGCACCTCAACAGTTGTCAAGGCTGCGTGGCGACCCTTCCTCCATCTTCTCTTGCTCCCCACTCACCAAGCCCTCTCTTCCCCCGGGGCTCACGCAGGGCAGTTTAGGGGAAGAACAGGAAAGCAGACTTTGCAGACAGAGAGTCTGGGGTCAAGCCTTGTTGGCTGTGTGACCCAGGAAAGGCTACCTAACTTCTCTGGACCTTGGGATCCTCTTCTGTATGGTGAAGATAATGACCTCCCAGGGCTGCCAGGAGATGGGGCCACAGACCTAAGTGCTGGCCCCAGCATTACAGGGGGTGGAGCTAGTAGAACATTCTTTCGCATTATTGTAGGAATGTTCCCAGAGTGCTTTGGCTTCTGTCTCCTTCTTTCTAATCTCTCCCGAGCGCTGCTGCCAGATCGGTCTTCCCAAAGCATGGCTGACCACAGCCATCTCCAAACACGGCCATCTTCCCTCGGATGCCTTTCTACCCGAAGGGCTATGGAGGTCGTTGCAGACAGAAAGCGGGTCATAGGCGTGAGGAAGGGTCAGAGACCCAGGAGATGTGGCCCCCACGTGGATGCTCACATACAAGGACAGAGCTCGTGACCCCCCGGCTTGGACAGTGTTGTCATTACCCTTGTCCACTCCTCCATTAGAATGTATGCTCCTCGAGGGTCAGGATGATACCTTATTGCTCTTGTATTTATTTATTCAACAAATAATTATTGAGTACCTGGTCTAGGCCCCGAGTAGGGGGAGAGCAGTAAACAAAACAGTCCCTTCTAACTGGTCAGATGCTTAAAGAATCTTTGCTGAACGAGTTAAATGGAACTAAAACAGTGTCGAAGAGGGCAGGCTCTCCGTGGTAACATTTCATGCTCTCAAAATATACATTCCCTTGAGGGGTTATATGCTGGCTGAATCTGAATTTTTCCCTCTCCAACCCGCTTTTGGCCTCGGTGTTTATGAAACACGCTTCCCGGCTTGTACGTGCAAGACGCCCGTGACATCTTGGCACTTGAACTTGCTGTGGGGGCTACGCAGCCTGCGCTGTGAGTTCCTGCAGCACAGCTGGCCCTGAGCTGAATGTAAACAAACCAAACGGTGTAGTGGGCACTGAAACGTGATGGCAGGTGACAGTCCTTGGCAAGGTACAGGTTACCGACAGGACGATTAGGAATCTGGGCTTTTAGCACCTAAGTTGAGAAACAGACCATTTATGGAAGATAGTCCTAAACTGGAAAATGTATGGTTGTAATTAGCATTATCCTATTTTGAAACAGAATTTAACTGCTTCTGCAATAGGTTGAATTGTGCTCCCCTGCAAATTCACAAGTTGGAGGCCTCGCCCTGCCCCAGAGCCTCAGACTGTGCGCCCTCCTTCGGATACAAGGTCTATGCAGAAGTGATGGAGCCAAAGTGAGGCCCTCGGAGACCTGAATCCAATAGGACTGTTAGGAAAAGGTGAGTTCAGGTACAGAGTCACATGCAGAGGGAAGATGAGAAAAGAGACAGAGCGGAAGGGCGGAAGGTGGCAGTCTGGGACAGATCCTCCCTCCACGGCCCTCTGAAGGAACCACCCCTGCCAACACCTCGATTTTGGACTTCGTCCTCCAGGACTGTGAGACCAGACGTGTCTGTTGCCCGAGCCTCCCCCCGAACCCTGACCTGGGGTACTTCATTCTAGCAAACCCTAGGAAACCCATGCCACTTGGATAAGGTGAGGACGCTCTTTGCTGAAGCGCAGATCTTAATTTACAGCCTGATGCATTTTTTCTCCCGCTTGGACAAATGATCCAGTGAGACCTAACCCTAAAATCTGTTCACTGCTGCAGAGGTACCTCTGCCAGAACAAAGCAGCACCTCACCTGGGTTTGCAAGGCGGCTACTCGTTGGTCCCAGGATCTGATAAGGATCTACGACAAAAAGAGAAGAAGTCAAATCCCAAAGACATAGCTGTGACTCGGTAAGACGTGACTGCAGGTGCTGTGCCGCCCCTCTTGCGTTTCCAGATTTCAGAGCTGAAAAGGTCCCCCCCACGGACGTCACCTAGCCCCACGTCCTGTGTCGGTGTCCCCTGGGATCTGAGAGGAGTTTCTTGCTAAAGTCCCACTCATTTAGCTGAGCTCAGATTTGGCCTAGGATCCCCACCACCCAACCCCATGTACTCTCCATCCTACGCCAGAAATAGGACAAATGGGTGGTAAGCCCCTAGGCGGCCCGGCACCACGCGGTCCGTGCTGATGGCATCACTGACAGTTTCAACCTCTCACTGTGCTTCCCCACGGGACTTGGCACCAACGCTGGGGTTGCTGCGCCTGGCCTGCGACATGAAATGAAGAGATTCCGTGGGTCGCACAGCAGCGGTGGCCTGCAAGCAAACGGAGAGCGTCCTTCCGCCTTTACCGAACAGGTTTGGGAGATGTTTTAACAAAGTCTCCAGTCGTCCTAACTGAGCAGGTTGGTAATCGGGTCCCCGTTTTAGATACAAAGTAGTTGTAAAGAAGACAAGGTAACAGGACTTTCATTTAGAAAATGACACATTTTAGAAATATGCTAGGAAACCTGTTTCTTCTCCAAAGACCACTGAGATGTTCCCCAAAACATACCCAGTTGAGGCCGCTGGTCTTCAGTTTTGGGCACTGTGGACGGGGACAGCTGAGCAGCTGAAACACGCAAATAAAGGCACAATTAGTAAGTTATATTCTGCCATTTGTTTTCGATGTCATCACATCATCGTTCCAGCGACTGTCCCAGTAACGTAACATAGCCTCCCTTTTATAAGAAACATCTTATGGCAAGGAAAAATTTCCTTCTCATGAAACTGAAGGGAAACCTCGTAGCCAAAAAACAAAACAAAACAAAGCAAAAACACTTTAAAATTATTTTAAAAATTTATTTGTTACCCCACTTAAAAAAAAAAAAGAATTTGAGATGCCTTACAAAACAGATTAAAATGGATCACAGTTTAAAATAAATAAAAGGGAAATTACCAGGAAAATGAAATAAAGCATTTCAACTTTAAACATGGCCAAGATGAGGAGATCACTCAGTATTGAATCTCCGCTCAAACGTCCCATGACACGTGTGTGTGCATGTTGAAATACCGGGTTGGCCAAAAAGTTTGTTTTTTCCCATAAGATGGCTATAGTAGCGCTTAGTTGTCTTTAACTTCTTTCAAAATAATTTTGTTAAATTGTATTGTGACAGCTGTCATTTCAGCGTGCATTTAAGAAAAACATCAAAACTGGTGAATTTTTGCGTAGCCACTTTAATATTGAAGATGGAAGAAACTATGCAACATCTGTGGCACATTATGATTTATTTCAAGAAAGGTAAAAATGCAACTGAAATGCAAAAAATGATTTGTGCAGTGTATGGAGAAGGCTCTGCGACTGATCGAACCTGTCAAAAGTGGTTTGTGAAGTTCTGTGCTAGAGATTTCTCGCTGGACGATGCTCCACAGTTGGGAAGACCAGTTGAAATTGATAGCAATCAAATCAAGAGAGATATTAACTGAGAACAATCAACGTTATGCCACGCAGGAGAGAGCCGACATACTCCAAATATCCAAATCAAGAACATTATTGGTAAAAATGAAAAATGTGTCTTTTATTTTACGGCAAAAGCTAAACAGACTTTTTGGCCAACGCAATACATGACATTAGTCATTTCTTTTTGTTATGGAAATGGGTATATCCCCAATAGAGAAAGAATCGTTGCCTTTAAAGACTAGCTGTGCTTTTGTTGCCAGTGGGAACAATCACTTGCCCCGTTGAAAGAGCATAGATTAGCTACAGAAATTATTATTTACTCCATCAAGAGTTACCCACTCTAGTGACATGCAGATTCAAGGTCACAGGAGCCAACACTGTACCTTTCGACTGGGGGGCTGGGTGGCCGTGGCCGGTCCAGGCTGACCTCCTGGGTGGTTCATAAGGTAAATCTGTGAAGACAAATAAATTGACTAAAAGATCAATAATGCAATTTTACAATATTTTTTGTTTTGTGTTTATTTTAATGAATGTTGTACAAGAAAATCCAGCCACCCAAAGAAACGTTAAACCTGGATTCCACTAGATTTGGGTTTTGTTCACAAACTATAATTTTGTGGATTTTATTGATCAAACATTCTCACCAATTAATCTGAAAACTCCCATTGACTGGTTCTCCCAGAACTTGCTGACCCTTCTAAGGTAATCTCCAGCACCCGCAGGGCACAGCCACACTGAAAGTCCCTTCCAATCTAATTTGTCCTGCATCCAAATGGGACTGGCCTATCTCCGCCCCTTTTTGATCTTCAGGACCCATCCAAAACAGAGCCCACCCCTCTGACGAATCAACCAATCCTTGCTTGAGGGCTGCGCCTTGGTGCACGGAACGAGGTTCATGTTTCCCTTCCTTCCTTGCGGACAAGCACGGCCTTCTCATCAGGGGTTTTCCAGCCGCCTCTCCCGGCTGCCTCTCACTTTCTTGTTAGGATCTCATCCATTTATGTTAAACACATCTTAACCATCTTCTTATTTTTCTGTGCAAATATCTACTCTTTCTTCTCCTCTAAATGAATTTAGAATTTCTCTAAAATACATTGCATGAAATAAATTGCAAGACTGAAAGAGTAGTGTGCCCACAACCTGTCGGCAATGAGTGTGAGAGTTTCAGTAGAGGCCGCTAATTTCTTTGTATTTATTACGCGCTACCACGTGTCCCATAAATCTTTATGCACTTTGCATATGCAAATTTAATAACTCCTTCTGCATCCTCAGTACAAGTTCTGTTAATGGTTATGAAGACTCTAAGTCATTTTAGGTTTCTTTGAAAAATATTTTCCAGGAACATTATTATACACGCTCGAACTATACATGCATATAACTGTTTCTACCTTGCAAACCATTTCAAAACTCTGTCTTCTTGGATTGATGGATCTCAGTTCAATGCCATGTGTCATTCTGGACCAACTGGCAGAGTCACAACCCGCTATTTCAGCGTGTATTCTGCTGCCAGGCACCTGCGGAGAGCTACAAAAATCTCACTTGGAGGGCAGCTCAGTGTGATTTGTTTTGAGCCTGTCTTTAAACAGATCATTTAAACCTTATTTAAAATTGTAAATTTGGTGGGTCAATCTTCAAAAAGCTGGACTGTGTTGCAGAAGATGTGCCTCTTCCTATTTTCACACCCCAAAGAGAAGGGCGGCGAAATGCAACGTGAAATTCAACACAGAGTTGCTGTAATTTATTTGGCCTGCTTGGCTACATGTTCCTCCACGGGTGTGTGTGGCTGGTGAAATCCTACCCTCCAGGGCTTTGGTTGAGCTAGAGGGTTATTATTTTTTTTTCTTTTTAAACTCTGCTGTGGCTCACCACTCCCAGTCGGCTGGCATTTTCACATTTTTGAACCTCCAGCTGTTCCCACCCAGCTCCTCAAAGTCTCGCTTTTTTGGTGTGGGGGTTGCACAGGGGGATAACATCAGCAGCCACTATCAATTTACGATGCAATTTCAACCTAAGTCTCCGGGAGCACTTTGCCTACAGATTCTCACCCAGCTGCATTTTGTCTAAAGAACGGTTGACCTGAGCTTTAGTTTGAGGGTTGTCTCAGAAACAAAAACTCTCCCAGCAAGGCGATCACAACAGCATCTAGCCCAATCCTGGTGCGGACGCGCACATCCACCAGGGACTTCTGCTTACCGGGTGAGAAGGCGACACAGCTCAGAAACCCGTCCCAGCCCCTTGTTTCTCAAAGTGTGGTCTGCAGGCCAGTGATGCTGGCAACCTCTGGGAGCTTGTCAGAAAGGTAGAGTCTTGCATTTTAACAAGATCTCAGGTGACTTGGGTGTGCACTGACATTCGAAAAAGCCTGTTCTAGACATCTCCACCCCTCCTTTTTAGAACACTGTGTTCCTACAGATACTGATTTCAGAAACACTACCTGAGCGTGTTGATACTAATAAATCAATGTGTGGGCAGAGTTCTAGGTTGAATGGTTTTACCTGCGAAACAAGGACCCTAATGGAATGAATAGCAAATGTCAGTAGGTTAGTTTGCTACTATTTTAAACATTAAAAAAAAAAAAAGTATTGCTCATGAAATGTGACTGGGAAAAATTAAAACTCCAAACTACTAAAAGAAAAACATTTTGAAACCGTTTTTTTTTTTTTCTTCATAAAACCCTTCATAGGGTGTACAGCCATGCCCATCCTCCCTTGAAAATAAGTCGGGACCTGAACAACACCAAGTCTGATTTTTAGCCAAGAATTTGAGATGTTTATATGAACAATGACTAACATGTTCCTAAACATACTGCCATGGAAGATAAGCGGGCTTTTGTTTTCCTTCATGAAAGCCTGGTCCAGTGCTTCCTTATCGGCAGCCGATCACATGCCGTGGGCACTGAGCCCCCTCCTGTGGGATGTGACAAGCAAAGTGCTGATCTCAGCCTTGCAGAGATGAGATGCGACCAGCGGTGGCCTCAGCGGCAGCTCCACCCACCAGAGCAGAGACAGCAGGGCTCTGCCTGAAACATCACTACTCCGGGTGCATTTGCTATTTGTCCCTTCCTGACAGCAGATCAGGGGACTTCAAATAAGGATCTATTTTACACTTAATTCTTAGTGGTCATTTCAATACACTTTCCATTTCTCTTCAACCTTGCTCTTCAAGGTCATTGATTCGAGCCCTTGGTAGAAGGTCCTGCGTTGGGGAAGGTGGGTTTCTAGCATTGATCCGGCTGTTCTTTTTCTATAAAAGACCATGTGTAAGAACTGAACTTTATAAAAGCCATTTCACAGGCAGCTTAGGGCTGCACAGAGGCAAGTGCACGCCGTGATCCGGACAAAAAAAAACGTGACGCTGCCAGCAGGGGGTCTGACTGGCGTCCGCTCCTCCACGTCCGCACCTCTGCTGATTTACTGGGAACCAGGTCGGTGACTCGTTCTGAAGGGGTCTCCCCCGCCACCTACCTCTCCCTGGGCATTGAGTAGCCAAGTTTCACAGTCTCCGTTCTCAAGCTGAAGGGTGGCTCTCTGGTCCTCTTGACGGCCACCTTCCCACTTTATTTTCAAAAGGGCCAGAATCCGGCTCATGGGACAGTCGCGCTCCTCCTGCAGGACCTGCCCTGCACTTACAAAGCTCCTCCGAGGTCCCGAGCTGGGCTGGGTGGGAAAGGGCGCGACCTGCTGGCCCCCGATGAACGTAGATGCCAATGGCAAAGACAGAAAGACCAAGCGTTGTTGCCCAGGACCAAGCTATAGACACCAGTTTAATGGAAGGAAGATTAAGAGTCAGTCCTAAGAGGAGTAAGTCATTCTCTTGTTTTCCTCCGTATCTGCCTACAGTCTTCTAAAAACCCTCCATCCAAGAGTGGAGATCGGGGGCGTTTCACATTCCCTTCTTGTCTAGGTTTGCAGATCTCTGGTTACGTTTTAGCTGGAGAAAAGCAAAGAACGCCTGCTTTGCCTTTGCTGAGATACGGCTTTACAGGGCACCCGACTGAAGAGAAAGTGCGGCCCTGCCCTCTCTGGCTCTGGCTGGCGATGCTGAACGCACTAGGCCGCGCGCTGTAACGGAGGAATACTTCGGAACTCCGAGAAACCCTCGGAGGGCAGCCGCTGCAAGTGGGAGCCAAGGCTGCACTTGCAGGCTCAAGCCTCCATTCTCTCTTGATGACATCCCCAGTGGGCAACACGATGCATGGGCTGCCATGGTGATGGAGGAGGGGAGGACGCAGTTACAGAACATCCTCCTAGGCACACACCAGAGCTTTCACGGTCACTGCCCCTAACAGGCCAGGCAGGGTGGCACATCCCGGGATCAGAAGCCAGCTCGCACGTTTCTCTCAGTCAGAACTGTCTCTATTTATGCCACTGACGGCCTTTGAGGGGCTGTGACTCCCAAGGCATGTGTTCAGCGACAGGGGAGGGTGCTTATGAGGGAGACGGGGGAAAGGTTTCTGATGGCAGTAACTGACAGCTTGAGAAACATTCGAAACACCTTAAAATAATGACCACAGAAACAGAAGGTAAAGTGATGTGCCTGTGTGCTAGCTAACACTTCGCAAGAAGAGAGGCGAGACTGCTCTGAACGCTAATTTATAACAAAGCATCAGGGTGCATTCTGAATGAGGAGCATTCGGGGGACGTTCACAGAACGAGCACGGGAAGGGTAGGGATGAGGGTGAGCGATGTCCTTATGTGGTTATCTGTCAAGCCTCTACAGCAGTCTTGGTCAATTACTGGGTGAAACTGGGATGACACAGTGACTTGATGGGGTAAGCAGTAAAGGGACTCTCGGATAAGGGACCTGTTTGGGAAGTCCAGGCACAGCAAGGTCGACTGGGGGCAGCGGCCCAGGGACGGGTCGCTCGGGGCAGGAAGGAGAGGAGGGGGAGGAGCTGGGAAGCAGGACCCCGCAGGATGACACAGGTGGGTGAAGGGGTGCTCTGTGTGCGTGGCGGTGGGGGTGGGGAACAGGAGTGGGCCAGAAATCATGACACAGCCAACCGAGAGTGCAGGGGAACTGAAACTTGTGTCTCTACCCTCAAGGGTTCAAGGAGCTCTCCTGAAGAAAGAGTCAACTCTCTCAGCTCTTCAGAAAGCAGAAAGATGCCCACCGACCACAGGGGCGCAGTCAGACTCCCGGGGACTCCCCCTTCCCCAGTGACTCACGTGGCCTCGGGCATCAGCCTGGCCCCCAGAGCTGTTGCAACGTTCTCCACGGACACTACTACCAGCTGCCCTACTCACAAGACCTTCCTTGCAACCCAACAAACAACCCTCTTCTCCGAGGTCCGACCCCAGGAATCCGGCGGACCGCAAAGCGGGCTCTGCTTGCTCGGTCTGGTTGCAATGCGCTTCAGCTCGGGTGCCACGATCTGCATCTCCTTTCATAATCGCAGGCGCCATCCTCGGAACAGGTTTTCTTTTTTTGACCCAAACTGAGAGTCTCAGAAACGTACTTTGCTGGTAGTGGGAATAAGGAAATGTGACCTCACATGACGGACACAAGGAAGCGCATCCTCAGAGCCGCGGCGGGGGGTGGTGGTGGTGCTGGAATCTGCCGCCCTGGTCTCTCCCGTGGCTGCAGCGCAGGGAAGGTAGCCCAGCTGTCACCGCCCCCAGCCACCCCTTAGACCTGGATGGGTCATATCTTCCAAACCCATCAGTGCCTCAAATATGAAAAAAGTAGTGCCCGGACCCACTGCTCCATCTGTGTGGCAACAAGCAGCCCCAGGTTGCCCTGCCCGTTGGGCTGTACCAGCTCCTTGGGCCAATGCTGTTGCCTTTTGATGCAACTCAACAGCAGGTCACCATCCCTGGCTTTTGTAACTCTGCCCGCGGCCTCCGCGAGGTAGCGTCAAACAAGCAAACCGACCCTGGCCAACGGTGTTACGGGGAGTCTTTACTTATTTGTGGTTTTTAAAGTAAGGGTGGAATTGTTTTCAAACGCTCACAAAATCACTGTGACTTTCCCACTCCGCCTAGGCGTCCCCGCGGATGCATCAACCAGTGGAAAGCTCAGAGCCCTCCGGGGCCGGAGGAACACATGCCTCTGCTCTCCCATTCTCAGTACACGGGGCGGTTTCCGCAGCGCCGGGTCACTTTACTCGGGACCCTGGGTCCTGCCCAAGGTTAAGCAGCCCGCACAACCGCCTACATGACAGAGCGAACAGGGCACTTGGTCGGGCCCTCCCACCACGCTTCTCCGGGACAGGGGGGCCGACGTCCCCCCTGAGGCTAAGGAGAAAATCACCAGCCTGAACTCACTGGGCGGTCCTGGGCCGGCGCCAGGCAAGAAAAACGCTGAGAAGTTTCCTAACTCATGCTCCTTAGTGGGCCGGCCCCCGTCTTTCTCACTGGAAGGGACCAGCCGCTCCAGACTTAGTGCCTCCCACCAACTTCAGCTGAGACTTGGGGAGCCGGACATGAGAATGAGGTCCAAGGGTAACAGCCTGGGTCTGAGAAGACACGCGTTCTAGAGCCACGTACCAACGTGGGAAAACGTCCTGCGGCCCTGAATGACGATTTGCTCAGCTGTGAGGCGGGTGTGACAGCAGCTAGTTTATGGGACTGTTACAACCCTGGTGAGGGGACAAATGTAAGGCCTGCCATCCCTCGTCTGGAGAGCCCCCTTCTTCCTTTGATGGCGGGTGCACTGCTTCCCCTCCCGCCCCGACAGCTCTACAGTTAATCAGCACTCTTGGTTAAACGTCACTGGCTTTACGGGAATCTCTCTTGCTTTGCTCTGTTCCCCTGAGGAGTAATATTCACACTTCTGTCCTTCAGCGAACTCAAAGGTAGACGGGTTCCTGATTGCCAGGCACCCAGGATGCCACCTCTGCTCGTCTGACTTCACCACAGCTAGTTCAAGGGCTGACCTACTGTTAGCTCCACGGGTACTAAAACGGACCGGACTGCGAGTGTGCTCTTCGAATGAAAACGGTCTCACTGACTGGGCCCCAAACCACAGAGGCAAAATGAGACAGTCTGGAACTTGCTCCCGGTCCAGAATGGGCTCTCTCAGTACCACGTGACTTAGGTCACGGGTCTCACGGGCCGTCCTGGGCTGTGTCTCAACGAACAGGGTGCACAGGGGTGTTTTCGTACCTGGCCTAGTTGTAATTCTTTGCGCAGCTTCAGGATATACTGAAGTATTGGGGAAAATAAAAGCTGCACCCCCTGCAGACAAAAGGAAAGACAAACAAGTGAAGAAGGTCTTCCGCCGTGGTCGTCGGTCCATCTCAGCAACAGTGCCCCGCCTACTCTGCCGTGCGACAAGAAGGGAGGGACCTGCTGGAACCTGCCACACCAGGTTCCGGGAGGAGAGCGCGACACCGTATCAGGAGCAGATTCTGAAGACGGAGGCAGGCACGAACCCCCACTGAGCCCCCGCTGCTTGGCGGGCGTCCTGGGTTCGGACTATACAGCTTCTTGTTGGGGCCCATTCTGGTGTCCCCACCACGCGCCCAGCAATCTCTGCTTATTAAAAAAATTCTATGGTGCATGTTTTAATTTTGAAATTGCCCACCCCCCCCAAAAAAAAATCATGTAAAACATTTTACAGAGCCCTTGGAAAGTAGTACCAGAGAATGAAAGGTATTTTGCCAAAGAATGTATGGATCATATTAAAAATTAATCCACATCTCCATTCAGAGGAATGTTTTCCCTTTCTGTCTCTCAGTCAACACGCAGAAAATGTCCCCTTCTTTTAGCTCAGTTCATTTGCGGGTGGCTGTCCTGGTCTTTCACTGCTTCTATGTTTAACAATAACAAAAATAATGAAATCAGAGCTTTCTTGAAACTTTCACTTGCTGTTCAATTTTTTTTTTAAATGACCATGAAATTATCAGAAAATATGAATAGCTCAAAGGTGTTTCCTAAGAGGGGGAAATTACTTTGTCCAAGTTATTTGTTATTTCTGGCCACAAGGCCATTCCTTGGCTAATGAGTATAACCTAACATTGAAAAAATAGCCTACCCACTCAAAGCACTTTTTTTTTTTGGTACTTTAGATTAAAAGTACGATGTTCTGAACACTGAGGACCAAGATCGAGTAGCAATTTCATTGCAATACTCAAACCTGGGCTCACGTGATACATTTTAAAATAAAATGGCAAATATTTGATGCATGGCTGTGTTTGTATGTGAGGGCTGACCATGAGCTGGCTCCAGTGCTCACAGTGGGTGACCTAAGTCTTGCCAGCCCTTGATGGCTGTATCCCTAGCCCGGGTGGGAGCAGAGGGTCCCTGTAGGCTGAGAAGTGGGGGCACAGCCTGTGGCCACACTTGTGCAGCTGTCTGCCGCAGGAGGGAGGAAATGGAGGCCAACCACGGGCACCGTCAGCCGCAGGAAGCCCAGCCTCTGCTCTGAGCCTTGGCTAGGAAGGGAGGGGGCGGAGGTTAGCCTGGATGAAGCGTTATGTTACACTCTACTAGGCTCAGGCAAAAAATAAATAAACAAACAAAATGCAGAACCCATGGTTAGAGAGAGAAGAGCAGGTATCCGGTTAGTAACTTGCTTCGCATCCTCCAAAATGATAACACCGTTTCCCTTTCAACAAACGCTCGCAGAAAGTACCAACATTCCCTCCGCCTGCCTTTCGCAAATGTGCAAAGTCTGTGCCAGAAGATTAGAGTCGAGACAAGTGGCCTAAAACTTGACCCAAGAGGAAAAAATAAAAGTCCTGCTTGCCTAGTCAACACTTCTTGAAGAAGAAAAATGAAGAAGGAGAAGGAGGGGAAGAAGATTGCTAAGGGCCCCTTTATATCAAACATGCTTTTAGCATCTACAGTCAGCACAGTGCGTATTCGGGGACTCGTAGCAGCAGGTTGGAATTCAGCAAATGTGAGCTAAGGCTGCGGCGGAAGGCTAATTCTGCACATCTCCTGGGTCAGAGAAGTTCTTGATTGTCAAGGGAAGCGGGAAGTGTGCAGAGACCAAAGGGCGCCCCCTGCCTCTCGGCTGTGGTACCTCCAGCACAGAGCCTCCTACCTGTCAAAACCCCTCAAGCGTCCACCTGTGCCTTCCGCCTTCCTGATGCTCTGACCGTCCCACGCTCCACCTTTCCAGCATGCAACCTGCGGGCGGGGCCCTACGCTGGTCCTGGGGGAAGGGGCAGGGCCAGCATTACCTGTGTTTCTAGCATGCATTAGCCGTGGAGAGTTTTGTAAGGCTTTATCAACATCATCTGAAGTCAAATGTGGAAGAGGAGCTACAAAACAAAACAGCAACATCAAAATGAAAAAAAAAGAGAGAGAATTACCTTCCTTAAAAAAAAAAAAAAGAAAGAAAGAAAAAAAGATAGAAGAAAGAAAAACATCCCCCGGGGCCCCCTCTAATATCACAGGCTGCTGGGAAATCTCTCCATGGCCCTGCCACTTGTTAGCGTGTTAAAACCTAGAGGGGCGCCCACGTGTGACTCTGGGAGTGCATGGTGGGGATGCCAGGCAAAGCATTGACACCAGAGCTTCCGCCGCCCCACAGTCGCACTGCGTCCGCCTCCCTCGGACCATGCTTGACATCTGACAAACGAGAGCATGCAGGAGACTTTGTGGGTTCATGCCTCTAATTGCCACTGCGCCATTCCCGTTCTGTGAGGCTCAGCCACGTCTTGTGAGACCCGGTGAAGACGCCCCTCACTGCATGTTCAGGGGAGGCCCTGGTTTAGCTTTAGGCAAGAGGAACTCCTACTCCCCATCATCCCGTGGGAGCCTTTCCCTACATCTCTACTGCCTTTGGGGCACCATGGAGACAAAGGAACATGTGACCAGGTAAAGCTTCCTTTGGGCAGCTGAAGGCCAAGGTGAGTTTCTGGCTTTTTGTGTGACACTGCTGACTACTTCGCAGTGTGCGTTCACTAAGTCATCACCTCCTCAATGACCAGTATTTCTCAGATCCAGAGTGGGGCTCGGGTCAGGGCAGAAAGGTGCTGTCCGACGGAACCCTGTGCCACTCAGGGCAGCGGGAACCGCGGTGGCAGTGACCTCGGCCCTGAGTGGGGACCACCTTACTCTCTCTGAGGTAGTGGAGGTGGGAGAGAAGGATGTCGGCGTTGTAGCTGGGGGTGAGCCTCTGGAAGTCGTCTTTGGTCATCTTGCACAGCTCCTTGCCGTCGATGTTCTGGAAGAGTAGGACGTCGACGTCTGGGAGGCCGTATTCTTTCACCGCCCACTCCAGCCACTGCCGCACATGGTCCGTGCTCCACAGCGTGGGGTCTGCAAGGGGATGGAGACAGGCTAGATCAGCGCCAGAAAACCAATGCCTGGGGCAGAGACAGGCCTCAGGGAGGCTTCCTGCCAGCCACAGCCCCTCCCGCTGCACCAGATGCAGGTCCTCAAGCTGGGCTCTGGGCTGGGTCAAAGAGAATGTCCTGAAGTGGCCTGTTCTGGAAGTTTAGGCTTGTTCACCCCACTTATCCCTCTGTTGCTCAAATACTCTCAAGTGTCCTGTAGAGATGGGGACAGGACATTCCTTTTTTTCTTTTTTCCTCCATTTATTTTCATTTTAATTTATTCACTTAAAATGAATATGGACAAATGGAAAATTTCCTTAGAAAACGCCTGGCATCTTTATATGAAATCGTGAGTTAACAACACATATCAGATGGTAATTACAGATGCCCAAAAAAATCCAAACCAGTATTTATACAAAATACTGAAAACTGCCGACCACAGAGTTGGGAAGAAAGGGTAGGCAAGCCAAAACCCCAGCCCCGGCTGCGAGCCACATTTCTAAGAGGGAGCCGTCGGTTACGCGCCTTTCCTGCAGAGAACTCGGCTTTGCAGCTCGCACACACCTGCAGGGACGGGGCTGGTGGGGCTCGCATTCCACAGCTGGGGCACCCGGACGCCCACAGGACGCAGGCACTGTCACCACGCTCCACTGCCGCGGGAGGGAGGGGGCCCTGGGAGGACCAGGAGGGCAGGGCTCTGGGGAGAGGGAGTAGGTCATGCCCAACAGAAACGCCAACGGTCTGGGGACTGCTTGGGTGTGCAGGGCGCTCCCTGGCAGATGGGCTCCTGCCTCGGGCCCCCGAGTTCTGTCTGAGACACCTGGGCGGGGGCAGGAGCTCTGCGCTGGGGGCCCAGCGTCTGTCAACTGGCTGCTTCTCTTTTCTGTCTGTTTCACACGTAAAGTGAGAGACCTGACCTCGCCTGTAGGGGTCAGGCGGGCCAGGGTGTTCCAGCTGCAGGGAGAGGAAAATCCTGGTGTGGGTACCAATCCTCCTTTTGAATGACTTTTTACCTCGTCCAACCTGCTTGGCGTTACTAATGCTTCGGGCTACTCATGGGTGGGATGTGTCGGGTGCTGCTGAAATAGGTTTTAAGTTGACGGAAGGAAGTAACAGTAGGGGTGAGAAATCACCGGCCACAGTGCTGGAGTTCTCTTCCTTCCCTCCCTTCTTCCCCGCATTCCCTTCTCTCTCATAGCTTTTTAAAAATTAAATGTATGGGGTGACATCAGTTAATAGCGTTCCAGGTGTACAACTGCATGATACATCACCTGTATACTCCACTGAGTGGCCACCAGCCAAAGTCTAATCCCCCGTCACTATATATGTCACCTCCGTGACCCTCCTTGTCCTCCCCTCCATCCTCTCTGGGGACCACCATGCTGTTGTCCATGTCTACGAGCCTATTTGTTTGTTGTTTCCTGTTTTATATCCCACATGAGTGAAATCATATGGTCCTTATTTCTTATTTTTTTCCGTAGAAAGAAACCACCTCAAATCTGGGACAGTCCGCCCCTGTTGCACGCTGCAGTGCAGGCGGCAGAGCAGCCGCGGCAGAGGAGGCCGGCGCCACGCCTACCCAGGTCTCCCTGTTTTTACCATATCTGCGGAATACACTGTTCTGTGTTCTCCAAGTTGACCTGAGTGGTGTCTGATTTGCTCGGGCTCTCAACATTGTATTTCCGAGATGTGTCCAAGTTCACGCACGTAGGTACAGTCAACCATTTAAGCAGCTCTTGGGCACCCCTCCCCCATCGGAATATGTCCAATTTACTGATCAGCGAATATCCCCATGTCCACCCCCGCGGCACACATGTGGAGGGATCTACGTGGGTCCACAGCCTGGGGTCCACGCTGGAGTCCCAGGGAGATGGAAAACCTGCTGCCGCCCGGGTTCACCTGTGGGGATGCTGCCGTCATAGCTGGGGGGCAGCCCAGACGCAAGGGCTGCGAAATGCTCCCCAGTAATTCTGATGCACAGCCCAGGTTCAGACCCCCCACCCCAGGGCCTCACTACTGCGAGTGTGACCCTGGGCCCAGCAGCATCGCTGTGACCAGGGCGCTAACTGGAAAGGCAGAGTCTCAGGCACCATGCCAGACCTGCAGGATCAGAGCCCACGTCTTCACACGCTCCTCAGGTGACCCACGTGCATGCCAGGCTCCGGGAAGTCCGGGCCCAGGGCTTGTACCCGGGTGTGCAGTTGCCGGGTCCCTGGGCACATGCATCATCCATTTTACCAGTTCTATCGGGTTTCAACCAGGGTTCTAACACTGACACTCCGACTGGCAATCAGCGCACAGAATCTGAAAACTCAGGAGGAGCGTGGCTCCCCTGCGAAGACAAGAACGTCGACAAAAACCCCAACAGCAGTGCTGACAGGAAGGCGTGCCCACCCCTCTGGGATTCCCACACGTCGAAACATTTCGTTGGTCTGAAAACTGGACGTGGGATGGAAGGTTAACTCTCTCCAGCTCAACGGAGTTCAGAGGGAGCCTGGTCACTGGGTCGGGGTTCTGCTTTCAGGGATAACACGTTCAAAGCTCCAGGCTGCCTGCACGGGTCTTTTTTCTACTGTTTTCTCGTGACAAGTCACGATTCCTCATATAGAAACTCATCACACTGTGGCCTCAGATGTCCTCCCTTCAGGTCGTCTCTGTCCTCGGCTCTCGGCAGAGGGGACAGCTACAACCTCTCGGACAGAGCCTCAAGCCAGGGGCCCCCAGGGCATCTCCTCGGGGCCCCACCACGAGACATTAGCCCAGGTTGGCTTCTTTCTGCTCAGTTTCATTTTGCCTTTAACAACATGGGAGGACTATGTTTCAGTATGATGGCTGCCTAGAAATCTGTTCATCCTGGGAATGTATTTTCTTCTCTTACTGGCAGGACCAGATATTCTAAGAATGATATGGAAACATCTTCCCGAAGGTCAGTGGGTTCATGTTAAAATGGTGAAAGGACATCTTAGGAAGACAGGCTACAACAAGTCCAGTCTCTCTGTCCTCCCTCGACGCGCCTGTTCACTGGCTGCCCTTGCCAAGCCAGGTTGCCATGGCTCATTCAATTTTCCTTTAAGAAAATCATGTGTAGGACCCCAGAGACCAATTCCTCAATCCTTTTTTCATATCTCTAAAACTCTCTCTTGGGACCGCTGGAGAGCTCGCCCATGCTGCCGGCAAGAAAACCATTTGGCAATACATCTCAAATGGCTCCTTAAAAAAAAAAAATAGGTGTATAGTGTCTGAACTAAAAATCCCACTTCTAGAAATTTATCCTAAGGAAATAATAAAGGATGTGGGAAATGATTTATTTTCAAGGATGTCCTTTGTGGTGTTGTTTATACCAGGACAACATTGGAAACACCCTAAAAGCCCAACGAAAAAAGATCTGGTTAAGTTGTAGTACATTGAGGAATGTTCCTATGATATTCAGAAACTGAAACTTACACTGCTGATTATATTTATTGATACGAAAAAATGTTCAAAGTAGATTAAATTTAAAAAGTCGGGAGACACTATGGCAGCATCATTATATTTTGCAAAGACATCTAAATGCAACCATGGAAAACTTTTGGAGGGATATGCAGTAATATGGCAACTGTTGTTTCCGGGGAAAAGGTGATGGAGGTTTTTAGAAGTTTGTCCTTTTTCACTAAACTATATTTTCTCTTTTTTTTTTTTTAAAGAAAAGCAGATAATACTTAGGTTAACATTTATTTATTTAAAAAAAAATGTATTCCCTATGTTTCCAAATCAAAACAAGGTCTTTCAAAGGATTAAATATACATTTATATGTATGCTTATTTGTTATAGTGTTTTTATAACATTTCTTTCAAGGGTATAAAATTTTAATCTCCCTTTCTTACACAGTTTAACGGAAATTGCTTCATTTGAGAAGAACAAAATTACACAAAGCTGGGTTGTTTCAGTGTTCTATCGGGATTTGATCTGCACACCTCTGCCCTGTAAGTTCATAAGCAAGGAATATTAAAAAGGAAATATGGTGACTTGATAGGGTGAATGAGGACGCTAGTTTCTGACCTGTCCATGGGTCCCCTTGTCCTGGAACTACTCTACAGGTGCTGTAACAGAGAACAGCTTGCAAGGACAGGCCCAAACTCCTCAGTGTGGAGCCCATGGCTCTGAGCTCCTTAGACCCTGCGGTCTTCCCAGTCACCCCCCCCACCCCTCGGTCCGACAGCCATACACCATCAGCTGCCATCCCCTGAACCAACACCCCATGGCCGTGCCCGCGCGGCAGCCCCTGCTTCTGCCTTCACCTAGACTCGCCCCTCCTTTGGGCGTTTGTCCCCTTTTGCTCTTGAGCTGTAAGTACTTAAAATGAATCTCTGCGAGGGAGGCGATACCAAGACCAGGGCCCACACCCTGCCCCATGACAGTCCACGCTGAGCTCACCCTTCAGCTCCGCGGAGAAACCAGCAGAATCTCTGGGTCTCCTCCAAGACCCATGGTACGTCAGCCAAGCTTGCTTCTGTCCCTCTGCCCTGCCGGACGGGAGCTGCCCAGATTCTGCAGGCCTTGCCTCCCTCCCTGCCCCACACTCTTCCAGTGAAGGAGGACGGGGGGCAGGTAACTGAAGGAGCTCCAGCGAGGCATCGCCCTCACCGTCTACCTCCAGGTAACAGTGCAACTCGAAACGTGTCACCTAACCTCATGACTTACCACATCGGAGCCTGGTTTCCCTCCACATGGAGAACTCAAGACTCCTATAGGAAAAGAACTGGGATGAATTTAACTCAGGTGAGAGTTACTGAGCATCCCCCAGGTGCACGAGTACTACAGGGATTCAGAAGTAGCGGAGGAGGAGACAGGGGGTGGAGGGCACCTGCCAGGGGAGGCTGCTGCGAGCACCACCCACTGAGTAGAATTAAATCTGAGTCATCCAAGCAGGACGTGCACGTGCAGAGAGGGTGCCACAGATCCCAACCAGGGAAAAAGGAAGAGGTTTCACTGGGGGTCTGTGGCTTCAGTCTGCATTAAGGAAAAGGACTGTCGACAGAAGCAGGAGAGGAGCCCTCAGACTAGGAGAGAAGCTTGAGCCCTGCTTCATAGCCACAGAGGCATGGAATACCTGATGTGGGGGCAGGGGGAGATGGGAGAAAGTGGGCGTGACCAGGGCAGGGGTTTTGCGACGGATCCCAGACACAGACGTGTGCGGCTGGAGAGAGAAGCTGGGGTCAGGTCACGGGGAGCCTTGAGTATCTTGCTAAGAAGGCTGAACTTTATGAGGTAGGAATTTCAGAGTCACTGAAAATGTCTGAGGAGTCAAAGAATGTTTTAAATGGCACCAAGCATTGCAAACTTGGTGGTGAGATACAGGGCTTTATTGGGGACCAGGATACCCATATTTGGGTCTGACTGAACTGGGAACCATTCACTAGGCGTCAACGTTAACCTCTCTGGCATTCGCTTTCTTTGTTGGTGGGTAATTAAGTGGTAAACTGTTAGGGAAATAGGAACGTAAATGAGATACTGTGTGTGAAAGCACTTTGCCAACATAACGTATTGCAGAGCAACTGCGCATCCACATGCTGGGCTCCACAGTGCAAACTCGGCTAAAATGAAATAAACAATCTATTATCGCAGGGCAGCCTCTTCCTTTTAAACACAAAAGTCTGATTTATCACTTTATTTTAAGAAGCTTTTGGAGGTGCTTCTGTCAGATGAATCATGAGCCCCTGCAGATAAGTTGTTCTGTTTTCAGCCCTGCGGTCCAATTGTTTTTGAAAACCTCTGCGTCATCATTCCACGCTTCGTGGACATCCACGTGGGAACCCCCCACGTACAGGGTAAGGGAAAAAGAAGCCATCTCTCTCCGAAGCCTCTGATTTGTATCTTAGATTACATGGTTAACAGCCAAGAGTTTTACAAATGCCATTTCAGTAAATGGGAATTTAAGGATTAAATAAAAGCAAAGCATAGAGTTTCTAGAGTTGAGCCATTTAATGTACTAAGTGGCTGCAGGGGGTGGGGGGAGTTTCCCTGCAAATGGGTTCTGAACTAGTAGAGTTCTGCTGTTGCCAGGAAGATATTAAGTGGCTATTTAAATCAGCTGAAGGATATCGCACGGCTGAAGCCATGCTGTATACCTTCAGGACACAAAAGCCCTCCTGCAGGCAAACATCCTCTTTCAGAGACCCCCTCGAGGGGAACAGACAACAGTAAGCTTAAACAACAGCCGGCCTGGTGATAATACAAGCCCCCAGTGTCATTTTTCTTGAAGAATATCAATGCAAAGTATGGGCTTCCAGACAGAAAAATCACCCTTGATAATGAAAAAAAAAAAAGCCATAAGATAAAATGTACCTCTAAGACATAACACAACCCTATGAGGTCTTTTTGTTTATAAATCCGGGCACTGGACAAGTGTGACAATCTGCTGACCAAGACACTCATAAGTCTGCAAAAATTTAACATTTCGCCTCTGCCTGGGGGCAGACTGCACATTTATAAGGCAGGTCCAGTAGAGAGAACCAGCTTGAATTTGAGCTTTAGTCCACCAGAAATTGAAATTTGATCTCTTCACAGCCTATACTCAAGGTTCTTTCCCGAAGTTTTGATTTCTACATTTGTGGGTGGGAGTGTTATCATTCTGATCATTATTGAGTTCTAATTTTATTGCACTTCAGCTGGTGAAAGCGGTCACATGACACTGGTTACCTTTTATACTGGTTGTTTCTTTTTTGGCATCCTATTATATGGTCAATTTCTGCAAATGCATCTTGAGTGTTTAAAAAAAATTGCAGTATCTCTAACTGTTGGGTGCGGGTTTCTATAAATAACCACTGAATCAAAATTGGTAACATATATATAACTTTTATGTCATTGATTTATCAGTTACTGAGGAAGGCAAATTAAAATCTCTCACTAAAGTGGGTTTGTCTGTTTCACCTTCTGGTTCTTCATGTATTTTGAGGCTATGTGATTAGGCACATACGAGTTCGTCATTGTTAGATATTTCCATGAACGTAATCTCTTTTCATCATGTAATAATCCTCAATTATTTCCAGTACTGCTTTCTGCTTTCTATTTCCACTTTTGTCAGCTTTGTTTTGATTCGAATTTGACTAGTATGTCTTATTTCATCTGTTTGCTGTTACTCTTCCTTTCTGTTATACGTTTTTGTAAAGAGTACATAACAGACTTCAGAGTGTTGTTAAGAAACCTTTCACTCTCTGTCTTTAGTAGCAAGTTTGGTCTACTTACATTTATTGTTACTGATTTATCTGGTTTCTACTACTTTATTTTGTGCCTTCTATTTACCTTGCTTTGTCTGTTCTTTATTTCTCCTTTCCAAATGTCTAATTGGACTAATCTACTTTTCTTCATTCTTTTTTTTCTTCTTTCTCTACCAGCTTGGCTGTTTAACATTCTAACTCTATTTCTTGTTTATCTTTAAACAAAATAAAATTGATCGAATATATCCTTTTCCTAAAAAAACGCACGGAATGTAGAAATCGTGAACTCTTGTCATCTATCCCTAATCGTACATAGTAACAGTATCCACTGTTTTTATTCTGTCTTATTATTGAGCCCCCCGGTTAGGGATCCTGGGTGGTCATTTTAGAGCCATTTCTGTTTCACCTGCCCTGACATTAATCAGATTCACTGCTCTCATCTCCTTCTTCTATCTCCCTCCTTTCCTCGAGGAGCCATTTTCTGTCCTTGTTTATTAAACCTTTTGGTATTTCCTGAATGGGCATGAGTTAGCAGCCAACTCTCACTCTTTGAAAGAATCTTCACTGCACCCTCAGTTTACACAATAGATCAGACTGCACTCTCAGTACACTCGGTTCCTTTGCATTCTTCTGAGTTTATTTTATTCGTCTAACGGCATTATTCTAATGAACCCGCTGGCTTCGCCTCACCACCACATGGGTCTGTGGTTGGCAATAAAAACATTAAGAGCCCAGAAGAGAGCTGGAGTTATGTCCGGCTCTCCCAGGTCCTTGGGGGCTCTCTGCTACCACCCTCTGTGTCCCGTTTTGTTGTTGACAAGTTCGCTGCCCTGAGAACTGTCATGATTTTCAGAAAGCGTCCTCTTTTCCTTCAGTTGGCTTTGACACGCTTGGTCTTTGCTGGCCTGCGGTCTCGCCAGATGTGACTGCTGGGCACCAGCTCTGGGTGTTCCCTCCCTGGCAAGACTATTTGGAAAAGGGTCTCGTTCATCAATTTTGGAAAAGTCGGCTTTTATCTTTTCAAATACTTCATATCTCTCGCTGTTGACTTCCTCCTTTTTGGAACTGCTACTAGACCTATGGAGGACACTACTGTGGGTCCTTCTAGCTCTGGACGTTCTCTCATACTTTCCAACTCTTCCATCGCTGAGCTGCACCCTGAGGACAGCATCAAGCCTTTAATTCACTCTTTAGCTTTTTCAAATTAACTGTTTAACTCATCTACTGAGTTCCGGATAATCTGTAAATATTTTTGTGTTTTTAGGAGTCCTGTTCCTTTTTCAAAATTATTTGCTTGTGGTCATATTGTCTTGTTTCTCTCCTTTTTTGGTTCCTTCTTGTATGTATTTCATCATTTTAAAATCTATTTACTTAATATTCTCCATCCTATAATTCAACTATCCAACATGCTTGAGAGTTTAATCATGTCAAGTGTTGTTTTTGTTCAATCTTGGTCTAGGTAGACCGTTTCTTCCTATTTTTGTAATTTGGGGTTACAGAGGCATCTTCTGTGGGTCTTTATCTGCAAGAAATGTGTAAGTCTTGGATGGAAAACACGTCTCTCCAGGAAGATCTTGTATTTATATTTACTTCCATCAGGCGTCCAAGGTTTTCACAAGCTGTGACGGCTTTTCTCTGGTTCATTTCCCAGCCTGGGAGCTGCTGGAACCCACAGCTGTGTGCATGTGTACGGGGCGGGGGGGGGGGGGTACTCAGGCCCAACTCTCTGCTGTGGGCAAGCCCAGGACCTCATCTCCTGCCCTTCGCTGACCTTTAAAACCCCAATCTCCGTGTGACAGACACGGATACCCCACTCCCATCCATGCCACCCAAGATGCCCAGGTGCCAACGTGAGAATGTGCCACTCTGTTCTCAGCACCCTCCTGTTTTTCCATCTCCAAGGAACTCATTTCTTCCCAGCTGAGTTTTGCATGAACAGGATGGTCGATTCTACGCAGCACTTCTAGGTGCTATGCACAGAGAATGTCTCTGGTTCCTTCCAAGTTCAATATTTCACTAGAACCAAGATCCTTTTCTATTCATTCTTTTATCTATTACCTTTTTCATTTTCCATTTTCCAAGACGGTCACTAACCTAGGTCAAGTTATGCTCTATTTTGTTCATTTATTAATCAACTGTCAGTAACGAAACTGCACACATGAATTGCCCAAGACCCTACGAAAGAGGCAGCAACTCTGAGAAAGTGGGCCTGTCCTCAAGGGGCTTGAAAATCAACCATTCCTTTATGTGTTTTATTCAAAAAGGACATGACTAAGTTACACTCGGTGGGCCCCACACAGACCTTGGACATCCCAATGTGCCAAAATATTTTCATGGAGGAAGCCGTCCTCTACTCCTGCTGAGTGATTACCTGGGCTTTGGATTTCGGTTTTCTTCATTTGTCCCCCTCTCCGCTGCCTCCCCTGAGCTGTTTATTGACAGCCCTGTTTGCGCCCATCCTGTTCTTGATGCCCAGCTGACTTGCTCCACTTCAGAGCTCCTCCTTGCCGAGCCTTCTTTCCCTGCCCCTCTGCATAGTGGCGTCCCCAGAGGTTTGTCCTCGGTCCTCCCCTCTCCTCACTCCAGAGGTGTCCCTGGACGTTCGATTGGCTCCCGACATGCACGCTCCGCCAACAGTCTCTGAGGGCTGCCGTAACTGAGCGCCACAAACTTGGTGGCTTAAAACAACAGACACTTATTGCCTCACGGCTCTAGGGGCTACCCTTCTGAGATCAAGGTGCTGGCAGGGCTGTGCTCCCTCTGGGACTCTGGGTAGAATACCTCCTGCCTCTTCCAGCTTCTGGGGGTGATGCCTGTCCTTGGTATGCCTTGTCTCGCAGCCGCGTCACTCCGATCTCTGCCTCTGTTGTCACATGGCTGTCTCCCTGTGTGTTCACATCATTTCGCCTGCGTGTGTCTGTGTCCAAATTCCCCTTTTATAAGGATGCTCGTCATTTTATGAAACCCGCCCTGATGGCCTCGTCTTGACTTGATGAATTCTGAATATACTCTATTTCCAAATAAGGTCATGTTCTGAGGCACTGGGGGTTAGGACTTCACACATCTTTTCGTGGGGGCACAATGCAACGCGTGACGCGTGCTTCCGTCTGCCAGTCCAGCTCTGGAGTCCGGGGCTCTCTCCCCAACGCCTGAGCAAACGGGAAGGGAGAGCAGCGATTGTTTGAGGTGTTCTCATGTCCCAGGCACTGCTGACGGACTTCACACGGATTGTCTCATGGAATCCATTCAGCGCCACATACGGCAGGCATCACTGCCATCCTTATTATGGTGGCAAGAAAATCAAGGAAGAGTGAGGTTAAGTGACCCCCCAGGTGAGCTAGAAAGCAGCAGAGTTCAGAACTCAAGCGTGTGATTCCTGATACAGGACTCTGACCTTACGCTCTAGGTGGGCCCGCTGGCCTGCCTGGTGGCCCCGCAAATGCAGTAAACACAGAATGAGCCGAACCAAAATCATCGATCTTAAATTTTTTTTCCCCTACATCATCAACATCCACCCAGCCAGTCATGCTCAGGCTCAGCTATTTTCAATTCCACTCTCCCCTTTGGTTTTTATATAAAACAGATAAACCGTTAGCATTGTAGAGACACAAAGGTTAAGTGCTGAGCAACACGGGAGACAATTTTGAACATCTCGCCTACCCACCCCCCTTCTTTACTTCAGTCCCCTTTGAAAAGGCCACTTCAGCATCTCTGCAACGATGTCACAACCGTATTCCATCATTCCACTGCCCTGTATTCTTCCCTAGGTGCTCTTGAGAGTGTGGAATAGGGGTAAGAACTCAGACTCCGGGGTCAGACAGAGCTGGTCAGAGCCCTGGCTCCCCAAAGCCTGGGACGTCTTGGGCTAAGCATCGCTAGTTTTGGTTTCTCTCTCTGTAGAGTGAATGAGTAATGCCTAAAAGATAGGGCGGTTATGGGGTTTAAAGGAGGTAATACTTTTTTTACACGTGCATATGGCCAGGTGTGTGACAACAGTGTGCCCTCAGCAGACGGGAGCTGCTACCATTTCAGTTTGCGTGACTTCAGTCACACGTCTCACCCAGCCAGTTTCCTCAATCACTGTTCAGCTCATGTAAGTGTAATTAACGTTGACGTTAGGATTTAAGTTTTAGCTGATTTGCTTGTTTAGTTACTTAAGTCGCCCTAGAAGGAATTTAAACAGAAGCTTTTAGAAACACATATTATAAGGTAGACAGAGTGGGAGGGATCCTTGGGAGTGTCTAGTGGCATGACAATGGAAAATAAGGAAACGTGTAGCGTGACCATCAGATTCTTTTAAGTATAACTGCGCATGGCCAGGCAGTAGCTCTGTTCTTACCACCTGTGCGTGTGTCCCTGGGAAAGCCACGAGTGCTCAATTTTCTCAAGTTTAAAGGAAGAGGCTCGTGATAGTATCTGTCAACTTGCCTGGGTCAGGAGGCTGGATATTTGGTAAACATTGCCTTTGGGTGTTTCTGCCAGGGTGTTTCCAGAAGAGATTCGCATTTAAATTGGTAGCCCAAGAAGGCCGAGGGCCCTCTCCTCTGTGGCTGGGCATGCTGGGGTTCCCTGGGGGCCCAAATAGAACAAAAAAGTGAAGAAAGAGAGGACTAGAGCTCTCTGTCTGACTGTTGACCTGAGATCCGTCTTCCGCTGGCTTTCGTGCCTGGAGACTCGGGCTGAGAACTGCACGTTCAGCTCTCCTGGCTCTCTGGTTTGCAGACGGCAGATTGTGGAGTTCCAGACTTCTTAGCCTCCATAATCACATAAACCAATTCCCCATAATAGGTAGACGGATGATAAACATTATAAATGTGTGTATGTGTGTGTGTGGAGAGAGAGAGAGAGAGAGAGAGAGAGAGAGGGAGAGAGAGAGAGAGAGAGAGAGAGAGAGAGAGAGAGAGGCTCTGTTTCTGTGAAGAACCCTGAGTAACACACAAAGCTGTGCAAAGACCATTAAGAATCTTGTAGCTCCAACCCGTGACTCTGGGACTCCCACTAACCGAATGTGGATTACCATCGGCTCAGTAAATGCCCATTTACTGACCTCTGCTTGCTGCTTGGGTGACTAAGAATGCAAAGGACACGGTCACCAACCCACGAAGCTTACAGTGCTCTCAAGAGAACAGACAGGCTGGTAAGTCACTAACTCTGAAAGGATGAGAACACGACATGCTGGCCATGTGGGCACGGTCAGAGAGGATGTTCTTCCATGACGCGTCAGGGGTCAGAGATGCCCTCTCCAGGCAGCGTCCTGGGAAAGCGACGTGGGCCCTCTGCCAGGACGAGAACCCCAGGTCCTGATCGTGCACTCGCCAGGCAGCGAACACTCGCACCGGGCGCCGGTCGTCTGTCTGCACCGAGCGGCCCTCCACGGTAACCCACCCCGTTCGTGGAGGCTGTGATAGGCAGCAGGCTGGTGGAGTGCGGCGTTGCAACTGTGGCAGGAAGACGGTCACGTCTCCAGCCTCGGCGGCTTCTGGGTGTCAGGTCCAGGGATTCTTCTCTGAGAAAACCATGGCCTTCCCTGTGACACTTCTATTTGAAAATGGGAATTCTTTCCCCCGATGACTCTCTTCAGTGTGGCTGCCAGGAAACCGAAAGCCGCCCTGGAAGCTCAGCCAGCGCATTGCGGCCCAGCTGCGGTCAGAGCGGCTGCATTCTCCCTTCACGTGCCCTTGGTTTCCCACTCGTCTTTCACCACCTGAGTGCTGATGCCCAGTTTCTCCTCGAGCGGTAGTCTGGTTCACGTGTTCGCCAGGAGTCTCGTTCGCAAGGCATCTCCGCTCCTTCATGGGGTTAGATGGGGTACCCATATCTAAGTAAGGAGGTGGATGCATTATAGAACATAATAGGAAACGAAATAAAGTGTCGTAATAAACTAACGGGTAAGATGTAGGAGAAGTGATTAAATTGCCAAGAGATTAAAGATGGCTTCCTAGACAGAGTGGATTTCAGAGATGCCTTGAAGAAAGATGTGTGGGCCCAAGAAAGGAGGAGGGGCGTTCACTGGCAGGAACTGCGTGGAGGAAGACCCTGGGTTCTGACAACCTCTGTAGGAACAGAGCGATGTGGCTGGAAGGCAGGGTGTGGCCCAGGAGAGTGGCGAGGCCACAAAGGGATTTAGGAATCAGGTCATGAGGGGTACAAAGGAAGCTCTTCTTAACCAGTCACGTTTATATTCATCTCGTCCCCAGATGCCTCGAGGGATTGGTCTGAATCACTCACTGGA
>PVJD01009968.1:8840-57724 GCA_004026545.1 Mormoops blainvillei
TCTCTCTCTGTCTCTCTCTCTCTCTCTCTCTCTCTCTCTCTCTCGTGTGCGTGTGTGTGTGTTTAAGGCAATACTCCCCATCATTTACATCCAGTCAGTCAGACCAGGCTAGCCAGTATTTGATCAGAGCCATCCATACTGGCTGGGTTGGTGTGAAAGCCATAGCTCTGTGGATTCCATGAAGTTTTATTTTCTTAAGACTATCTTTGGATCTCCCCCAGCCCCATCTGGTTATCTGAGTTATGTTGTCAGATTCTCCTAGCTGACCAACCAGTATCCTGCATGACCCCTAGAAGATGCGGGAGACAGGCAGTGGACTGGGGTAGCTGCGAAAGTGAAACACAGCATTAGTCAGAACCCAGCAAGGATGAGCTATCAAAGTGCAGAGAGAAGCACTGCATTCCAGACTTCTAAAGCTCATCAAGTACAACTCTTTCATCTCTCAAAGTTATTGCTGCCAGCTGATAACTCCTGATATTTCCTAGTTTTTCTTAAACAGCTTTACTGAGGGATAATTGACAGATAAACTGCATACGTTAAAACTGCATGATTTGGTCTCCAGCCATACCACCCTGAACATGCCCAATCTCGTCTAAAATTTCATGATTTGATAAATTTAGAGATAAATGTATACACTCATGAATCAATCACCACGATCAAGAGAATAAACATCATAGTCACCAACAAAGATTTCTTCACGTCCTTCATACTCTTTATCTCCTAAATAACCCTGTCTTCCAGGCAACAACCATCTGCTTTCTGTCACTATTAATTTGTTGCATTTCATAGAATTTTATATAAGTGCAATCATAGTATGTACTCTTTCTTGTCTGGATTCTTTCATTCATAGTAACCATTCTAAGAATTAATCAATCCACATTGTAACTTGTATGAATAGTTCTTTTTATTGCTGAATACTATTCTATTGCATAGATATCACCCAGCTTGGTAATCTATTCACTTGTTTTTTTTTGTTTTTTTTTTACCCAAGTACCTTTATCTTTATATTTCTTCTTCTCGTTTTCTTTTTTAATCATATTTTATTGATTATACTATTACAGTTGACCCAATTTTTCCCCTTTGCCCCCTTCCACCCAGCACCTCCCACTCCCTCAGGCATTGTTCATGTCCACGGGTCATGCGTATGAGCTCTTTGGCTACTCCACTTCCTATCCTGTACTTTATATCCCCATGGCTATTCTGTAACTACCTGTTTGTAATTCGTAATCCCCTCACCAATTCCCCCATTCCCCCATATCAACCCCATCTGGCAACCGTCAAAGCATTCTCTGTGTCTATGATTCTGTTTCTGTTCTTGTTTGCTTCGTATTTTAGATTCAGTTGTTGATAGATATGTATTTTTCCAGTTTATTGTTCATAGTTTTGATCTTTTTCTTAAATAAGTTCTTTTAACATTTCATATAATAATGGTTTGGTGATGATAAGCTCCTTCATTTTTCTTTTTTTTCTTCTCTGGGAATCTATCTCCCCTTCAATTTTCAATGATACCTTTGCTGGGTAGAGCAATCTTGTGTGTAGGTCCCTACTTTTCATGACTTTGACTATTTCTTGCCAATCTCTTCTAGCCTGCAAAGTTTCTTTTGAGAAATCAGCTGACAGTCTTATGGGAACTCTCCTGTAGGTAACTACCTTTCTTTCTCATTCTGCTTTTAAGATTCTCTTTATCTTTAACTTTTGGCCTTTTAATTATGATGTGTCTTGGAGTAAGTCTCTTTGCACCCATTTTCTTTGGGACTCTCTGTGCTCCTGGACTTGCAGGTCTATTTCCTTCACCAAATTAGGTGAATCTATTTCATTCAATATTTTTTCAAATAGATTTCTAATTTCTCACTCTTTATCTCCTCCTTCTGGCACCCCTATGATGCAAATGTTTGAAATTGTCCAAGAGGCTGCTTACATGATCCTCATTTTTTTTGGATTCTTTTTTCTTCTTGTTTTGCTTGGTTGTTTTTTGCTTCCTTATGTTGCAAATCATTCATATGATTCTCAGTTTCATCCACTCTACTATTGTTTCCCTGTGAATTGTTCATTATTTCAATTAATGTATACTTCATTTATATATTCTGGATATAAGACCTTTATCACTGGATCTTTTTTATGCTGCTGAGGTCCTCACTAAGTTCCTTGAGTATCCTTGTAACAAATGTTTTAAACTCTGCATGTGATAGATTGCTTATGTCTGTTTTGTTTAGTTCTTTTTCTGGAGTTTTGATGTGTGTTTTCACTTGGGCCATGTTTCTTTGTCTCCACATTTTGGCAGCCTCCCTGTGTTTGTTTCTATGTATTAGGTAGAGCTGCTATGACTCCATCTTGGTAGAATTGCCTAATGTAGTGGGTGTCCTGTAGGGTCCAGTGGCAGAACCTCCCTTATCACCCAAGCTGGGTACCGAAGGTGTACCCTTCACGTGGGCTTAGTACACCCTCCTTTTGTAGATGAGCCTTGATTGCTGTTGGCAGGTCAATGGGAGGGATTTACGTAGGTCAGTTAGCTGCAAGGGCTAGCCTATGACCACTGATCACCACCCTCCCCCCTCCATGGAGCAGCTGTGCAAGGGCAGGGTGGTGGTGCTTCGACATGGTCTATAGCTGTCCACTGGGTACACAGGCCCTGGGGTTTCCCAGGTGGTGTAGGTCAAGGTCAGCCCCTACCTATGTTTTGTTCAGCACCACCTTGCCTGAGCTATAAAGCCATCTGAGATGGCAGCTACTTGCGCTGGGCTTGTAGATTCACAGGTGAAGCCAAACTGTGAATCTAGGCTGGCTGCTGCTAGTGCCAGGCCTGGGCCTGGGGATCACTGAGGCCAGCTCTTTCTTGTATGAGAGGATTTAGGAAGTTGTGAAGCATGAGCCAAGTCCAGCCATTCATATGGAAAAGTCAGAGTTAACAGTTTGAGTGGGCCTGTAAGCTGGTTGGGACAGTCTTAGAGGATCTTCAGAGCAGGGAAAACAGTGTTAGCCAGGTTAATGGAGTCTCAGATATGGCACCTGCCTTCTGGCTCTGTTGCTCTGTGGGGGTAGGGTTCAGAAAAGGGACAGTGGCCTCAACCCACCTTTCAGTCTGGCAGAAAGCTGTCCCCCACTTTTTGTCTTGATGCCAGACACCTCTGTTCCTTTCTGTATGTCACTGGTGCCTTTCAAGCTGCTACCCAGGAGCTAGAGCTCAGAGACAGTGAGTCTGAGTAAATTCGTTTGTGGGTTCTTTAAGAGGAACTGCTTGGGACTCCAGCAGTTTATTCTGCCAACTCGGTCCTTGCTGGTTTTTGCAGTCAGAAGTTATGCGGACTTATCCTTGCATTGAAACTCTGCGCTGGGGCCTGATGTGGGACTGGGACTTCTTGCTCTTCAGGTATCCCTCCTGAAGTTTTATCTATAACACATGGATATGGGACCAACCCCTTCTGCATCTCTGCCCCTCCTACCGGTCTGGATGGATGTTGTTTCTTTAATTCCACAGTCGTCAGAATTCCATTGAAATTGATTTCTGACAGTTCAGAGTGATGGCTGTTCTGTAGTTTAGTTATAATTTTGATGCGGTTGTAAGAGGAAGTGAGCCGTGTTTACCTATGCCCATCTTGGCCGGAACTGCGATTCACTTGTTAATGGACTGTGTTGGTTTGGTTTTTGGCTATTGCATATACAATTGCTATGAACATTTACATTTACGTTCTCTTGTGGACATAGGAATTTATTTCTCTTGGGTACAGAAAACGACTATGAGTGGATTGAATGGCTGGATCATATGACATGTGAACCTTTAATTTTTTTTTAAAGATACTGCCAAACTATTTCCCAAAGTAATTGTACTATTTTACATTTCTACCAGCAGTGTGGGAGAGTTCTAATTCCTCCACATCCTGGTCAGTACTTGGTATGATCAATTTTTTAAAAGCTTTTAAAAAGATTTTTTCAGCTTTATTGAGATAAAATTGATTATAACATTGTGTAAATTTAAGGTGTACAGTGTGATGATTTGCTATACAGTATGTATGTATCATAATTTGTATATATTGTGCTATACAGTATGTATATATAGTATATATACAGCATGTATGTATATACAGTTTGTATATATACTGTATGTATATACAGTATGTATATAAGGTTAGTTAACACATCCATCACCTCACACAGCTACTAATTTTGTGTCTGCAGTGTGTGTTTGGTCTGTCATTTTAATTGACCCATTCTAAAAGGGATATAGTTGTTTCTCATAGTTTCAATTTCATTTTCCTACTATGTTGAGCATCTTTTCATGTGCTTATTTTCCATCTTTATATCTTCTTTGGTAAAGTGTCTGGTTAAATCTTTTACCATGTAAAATCTGAGTATTATTATTGAATTTTCAGAGTACTTTATATATTCTGGATACAAGTTCCCTCTCAGATATATGATTTGCCAATATTTTCTCAAAGTCTGTGAGTTGTCTTTTTAATGGTGTTTGATGAAAGAAGAAAATTTTAATTTTGATGAAGTTCAATTTACTAATTTTCTTGTTATGAATTATGCATTCAGTGTCATATCTAAGAAATATTTGCCTAATCCAAGGTCATAAAGGTTTTCTTTTAGAATTTTTATAACTTTAGGTTTTAGATTTATGTGCATGATTCATTTTGAGTTAATTTTAATATGATATGAAGTATGGATTGAAGGCTTTGTACTGGTTTGTGTTTTTTTTTTCTTTTTGTATATGGGCATCCAATTGTTCTAGCACCATTTGTAAAAGAGATTATCTCTACTGAATTGCTATTACACCCTTCTTTTCTTTAACATTGTTGTCCTTTCATGTCTGGGTTGGTTGCATTAGGCAAAACACCAATATACAAAATTCAGTTATAGTTCTACACATTAGCAATGAGTAATTAGAAAAATGAAATTTAAAAAATGCATGTCATTTGCAGTAACATCAAAAAAGTATGAAATACTTAGGGATAAACCTGACAAAAGCCTAGAAAAGATGACCTATACACTGCAACCCACAAACCACTGCTGAGTGAAATTTAAAGACCTAAAAAAATGGAGAGATATGCCATGTGCATGGATTGAATGAATCAATATCATTAAGGTGTCAATTCTCCCCAGATCAAGATTCCAGCAGACTTTATTGCAGAAATTAATAAACTAATTACAAAATTCACATGAAAATGCAAGAGACCTAGTATAGCCAAAACAATTCTGAAAAAGAACAGAATTAGAAGAATACTTCTGATTTTTGAGACATTTTAAAGTTACAATGCTCAAGACAATGTGGTACTAGTGTAAGATGGACAAAGAGCTAACAGAACAAGGATATCTTTTGTTTTATTTTGTTTGCAAGTATATTTTATTGATTCTGCTATTACGGTTGTCCCATTTTTTCCCCTTTATCCCCCTCCAGCCAGTACTCCCCATTCCCTCCAGCATTTCCCCCCTTAGTTCATGTTCATGAGTCCCACATATAAGTTCTTTGGATTCTCCATTTCCTATATACCATTCTTAACCTCCCCCTGTCTATTTTGTACCTACCATTTATGCTTCTTATTCCCTGCACCTTTTCCCACATTGTCCCCCTGCCCCGTCCCCACTGATAACCCTCCATATGATCTCCATTTCTGTGATTCTGTTCCTGTTCTAGTTTGCTTTGTTTTTGTTTTTGTTTTCTGGGTTCAGTTGTTGATAGTTGTGAGCCTGTTGTCATTTTACTGTTCATAGTTTTGATCTTCTTCTTTTTCTTAGATAAGTCCTTTTACTATTTCATGTAATAAAGGCTTGGTGATGATGAACTCCTTTAGCTTTACCTTGTCTAGGAAGCACTTTATTTGCCCTTCCATTCTAAATGATAAAAGATAGCTTTGCCAGATAGACTATTCCTGGATGAAGGCCTTTTTTTTTCATGACTTTGAATATTTCTTTCCAGTCTCTTCTTGCCTGCAAGGTTTCTTTTGAGAAATCAGCTGATGGTCTTATGGGAACTCCTTTGTAGGTAACTGTCTCCTTTTCTCTTGCTGCATTTAAGAGCCTCTCCTTACATTTAACACTGGGTAATGTAAGTATGATGTGTCTTGGTGTGCTCCTCTTGGGTCCAACTTCTTTGGGACTCTCTGAGCTTCCTGGACTTCCTGGAAGTCTATTTCCTTGGCCAGACTGGGGAAGTTTTCTTCATTATTTTTTTTAAATTTCAGTTTCTTGCTCATCCTCTTCTCCTTCTGGCACCCCCATGATTCAGATGTTGGGACATTTAAAGTTGTCCCAGAAGTTCCTAAGTCTGTCCTCATGTTTTTGAATTCTTGTTTCTTTATTCTGTTCCGGTTGAATGTTATTTCTTCTTTCTGCTCCAATTCATTGATTTGAGTTCCGGTTTCCTTCCCTTCACTGTTGGTTCCCTGTATATTTTATTTTATTTCACTCTGTATAGCCTTCACTTCTTCTTCTAGTTTGTGTCCATACTCAGTCATTTCTGTGAGCACCCTGATGACCAGCATTTTGAACTCTGCACCTGATAGATTGGCTATCTCCTTGTCGCTTAGTTCTTTTTCTGGAGTTTTCATCTGTTCTTTCATTTGGACCATATTTCTTTGTCTGGGCACACCTGCTAAGTTGTAAGGGGCAGAGCCCTATGTATTTCCTGGGCGGGGCAACCCACTTTGCCATGTTGTGGTGTTGTATGTAGGGGAGGGAGTCAGAGAGGGAAGGATGCTGCTTGCTTGGCTCTTACCCTCTTTCAGTCACTTCTCTGCTTCTCACAAGTAAATGGCACTCTTCCATGTGCTTCCCTGGTCAGTGGGCTTGTGTATGTTCTAGGACCTTGTGGGACCCTGCAATGGCCTCTCCTGAGAGACTGGCAGTGTCTTCCACTGCCACAACCCCCACAGATTTTTACAGCCAGAGATTTTGAGGTTTTATTTGCCTGGTCCTGGAACCCTGGGTTGCACAGCATGTCTCACTCCCCAGTTTTTATTTGTACATGAATGTGTGACCACCTGGTCCATCAACCACTGCCTGGTCCACCAGCCACCCCCTTGCCAAGTGTCTCTCCACCCTGCCGCCTGTCTCTGCCCTTCCTACCAGTCCGAATGAATGTTTTTTTAACTCCTTGGCTGTCAGATTTCCGTATTCCAGGTTTCCTGGAAGTTCTGCTTGTTCTTTGTTTTTAAATTGGTTGCTATTCTTTTGGTTGGGTGAGGAGGCAACTATGCCTCCATCTCGGCCGGAAGTCTTTTTGTTTTTCAAGTGACTTTAGAAGAGATCCAAACAATTAAATTTGCCACTTGGCTGTATAAAGAGCAGCCTGTTCCTTATCCTTAGCTGAGAAAATAATATCATCTCAGATCTGATCCTGCTAGTTTACAGTGCCACTAGACAGCAAGTTGTGGTCAATCTGTTCTTATTCCAAAGGCCCGATTTAGAGGGGAATCCATCATCTTGGGCAGAACATCATTTACTTCTTAGAAGTGCTCACAGCCTGAAAGATGAAGATGAACATCCCTGCTCACCAGTTCTCATTTGTACAGAATGTTAGGACATTTGGGTGTGGTTTCACAACTTAAGTCTTGAATCATTTTTAAACCATTTTTCAGAAGTCTGTGGAGTTTTGCCCAAACCTTTTTTTTAAATTTCAAATCAGTTTTATCTAGTTGTTATTGTTTTGTGCTACTACTGATAGCAAAAAAAGTGGCAAAAACTTAAATGTACAAAAGGGTTTGTTGCAATCAACCTAAATGTTCAAAAGTGGAGGAGTGCATAAATAAAATGGAGTTGCTATCAAATAGTATGCATAATATGATTTTGTTTTTACAAGAAGATCTAGAAGTAGCTGTTATTAAGCAGGGAGATATACATTGTGTGTGTCTGTGTAATTGTCTGCCTTTTTTACTTTTCTATCATATTTTGAATTATCGTGCTTGGCTCAGTTGGTTAGAACATGGTGCTAATATTTTGAAATGTTTTTGTGATTATAAAAGTAAAATAAAACCATAACATAACACAATAAAGATCTAGAATTTTGGAGTTTTATAATTCATTTTAAATTATAGCTGATTTCCTTGTTTGGCAATGTTTTCATGACTGAATTTTTTAAATTGCTCAAAATAAGATACTATGAAGTTACTGCATATAACATCTGCGCATACTCTACATACATTTCATAACCCTTTACAATTTGTTTAAACAATTCCTTATTGTTGGAGTTACATGTAAGTAGGCTTCAATTGCTTCTAAATGGTTGGATATTTACATTGTTTAAAAATGTCTGATATTCTAAACAGCCAGGAATGGGAATAATTGGATGAAAACTAGCTATATAGAGCAAAAAAGGCAAGGGAAATCACCTTGAATTCTAAAAAATTACAGTGTTTCTGGGGATATTCTTTTTCAATCAAACCATCATTTCAGCTAACTGGTATTAGGCTAAGCACTTTGCCAAATAGTATATAACTATGTGAATAAATGTATAAAATCCCCAAGTATATACGCCTGGAATCATATCAGCGTTACTCATTACACAGGGTTGATGTGATCTGCATGTCTTCTATTTGGAAAGACTTAATTTTCATCTGTACAGTGGATAGCCATTGAAGGCTCTTGGGTAAAAGGGACATCACTGGAGCTGAATGGTGTAAGGGTTAATTTTGTAAAGAGTGTAAAGAATAAACCATAGTTAAGAGGGTCTGGAGGCAGGAAGCTAAGTTGGAGGCTTTTGCAATAGTTCCAGTAAGTGGTGATGAAATCCTAAACCAAGACAGTGTCAATAAGGAAGAGAGGAGTAGGAAGATTTTGTCCTGAGTCCTACAAGTATAAAATATATTTCATTCTTTTCCTTTTGTTTACTCTTCAACCTACAGCCATTCAATTCATCCAAGCCTTCAAAGCTCACTACTGAAAGACCTGAACTGTGATGAATTTGCCTATCATGCAAAAAGTGGGTTGGGAAGCTCAGTTACTGAGCCTGAGACAAGAATAGATGAGTTAAGGGCAAAACCTGAGTACAGTCCATACTTACAGTGAGTGACAGAAAGAATTGTCTTGGCTTGGCTGGCATTTCAGTTATAAAAATAATAAATGAAAATATATTACTGAACACAGAGATCTTTATGCTTTTAATATGTCAGCTTCACAGTGTCTGTTTCACTCCTTGAAAGCAGAAATCACATAGCATGCTTCTTTGTATCCTACAGTTAGCATGCTGTAGGCATCTAAATGGTAGAATAAGAGAAAGAAAATATTGGAATGAGTTCTGACCCTCCTTAAAGAATGGGAGGGGCATGCTAACCTGACAACTTTGGAACCCTGAATATGAAACTAAGCCAGAGCTACTTATTCATATTAGACGGTATAAACCAACTTGATAAAAAACCTGACTCACAAGTTCTGGGAAGTAGAAAGAGGTGTGACCCCAAGCACAATTTTAGTGAATTCATTTAAATGATTGTTAGGGCTTGTTGTATATGTTTTTTTTGGCTACTTAGAGTTTTGAAAATCCAGAACCTTAAGTTTGTTCCTGTTTCCATTACTTCATCCATTCCACTCTATATATTTATAAGCCACTAATTTACTTCAGAAAACATCTGTTGCATGTCAGGCGTAGCATTTTGAGTACCAGAGGACTTTAAAATATATTCACCACCTTCAGGTTGCTCACAATATTATAAACAAGGTGAGACTTGCTTACATTGAATATCTAGGGAACAATGTTATGAAAGAATGAATGTAAAGGGAAATTAACATTGAAGTATCAAAAGATATAATTAAGGCCTCAGTGAAAGGTTGTTGATATAATCAACAGCATTATCTATAATATGCTTATGAGAGAGTCTAGCTTTGTAAAGTAAGTAACTGGTTGAGTGGGTCAGATGCAGTATGGTCTTTGCTATTCCTGTGCATCCACATATCAACTATTCATGTATTTATCTGTCTCTGAGGACTATTCATAATGCAAAGACCACTGGTAGACTTCCTTTTTCAGCAAAATGACAAAGCAGATATTTTGAAAAACCTCTCCTACAAAACACCCAGAAATGAATAATATAACAGAGCAAACATCTATTAAAATCCCTAGCCAAGAATATAAGTAATAACTGCTTAAAGCAAAAAATAATAAAATTGTGTTGTGGGGTTTATAATATATATAGAAGCAAAATGTATGACAACAATAGCACAAAGAGAAATGGGGGAAATAAATGGAACTATGTTGTTTAAGTTCTTACACTATATATGTGAAGTTGTATAATGTCACTTGAAGGTAAACCATGATAAAATAAAGATATATACTATAAACCCTAAAGCAACCACTAAAATAATACAACAAAAAGTTGTAGTTAGTAAACCAATAAGAGGGATTAAATGAAATCATGAAATGCGATCTATGACATGATCATAGCCATAGAAAATCTTATGGAATCTACTAAAACGCTATTAGAATAAGTGAGTTTAGCAAGGTTGCAGAATACACAATTAATTCACAAAAGCACATACCACCAAAAATTAAGTACCTAGTAGTAAATCAACAAAACATGTTTGTCCCTTATGTAGAAAATTATAAAGCTTTTTAAAAGAAGCCTAAATAAGTAAAAAGATTTATACTGTTTTCAGGAAAGAAGACTCAATATCTTAAAGATGTCAATTCTCCCAAAACTAGCCTTGCCCTATTGCTATCAGGACTTACTACCTAAATTATGGTGTAGAAATAGAAAAGCAAGTCAATAAAATAAAAGGGCCTAAAGAGAGACAAAATATAGCAACTTAATTAATGATGGAGCTGAAAAAGATGCACTATTTATAACAAATCTTAAAATAATTGGCTTTCTTTTAAAAAATGAAATTGAATCCTTCACATCATACACAAAAATCAACTGGAGAATGAGTGAAGACTTAATGAAAGGTAAATATATAAAACTCTTAGAAGAAAATGTAGAAGAATCTCTTTATAACCTTGAGTCAGGAATGACTTCTTAAGTAAGACACCAAAAGTCTAATCCTAAATGGAAAACACTGATATATTTCACTACATTGACATTTAAAACTTCCATTCATCCAATTGTACCAAAAAGAAAATAAAGACAAGCCACAACTTGAGAGACGTTATTTGTAACTTACCGAAATAACAAAAAATTTGCATCAAATTTGTAATAATCAAAAAGATAAAAAGGTTGACCTAATAGTAAAACTGTCAACAACTTTAGTAAATTTTTAGTAAAATTTTAGTAAAATTAGGAATTTTACTAAGAAACATAAATGGGGTTCATAAACACCTGAAAAGCTGCTTGCTCATATTAATAACAGGGAAATTAAATTAGGTACCATGAGATACAATACAATATCATATTCACCAGTTTAACAAAAATTAATTAAATAATTGTTAGTGAAATGGTGTAACAAGAACTCACCTACTGCTGGTAGAAGCATAAATGGCACAGTCCCTTTGAAAAACCATTTGGCCTTATCCACTTAAATTGATAATGTGCGTGTGCTATGTCCCAGCAATGCCATTGCTAAGAAAATACTCTAAAGAAACTCTTTCTCATGTGCATCAGGAGACATATACAAGAACATTCTCTCCCTTATTATTTCTAATAGCAAAAACACTGGAAATGACACAAAGGTCTAACAACAGTAAAATGGATAAATTGTGGCATACTCACACAATAGAATAGTTTAACAACCCAAATGGATGAACTATGGCTTTATGCATCCATATAAATGGAAAACATAACTTTGTATGAGAGAAGCATATTATAGAATAACATGTGTAATATTATTCAACTTACAAAAACTCAAAAACATAAAAACTAGACAACATATTATTTGGGAATGCTTATTCATGTGGTGAAACCATAAATAAAGCAAAGGAATGATTGTTACATATCATTCATCATCTAATGTTCATCTCTTAGAGAGAGAAGTTGGGGGTGGAGCTGGAGAGGGCACTCAAGTATCCTCTAAGTTACTGTAATATTCTATTTCATAAACTGACTAGCACATAATGAGTCTTCATTTAATGATTAATCCTTAAACTGCACCTACACATTTTATATACTTTTATATGTGTAATTTTCACAATAAAAATAGTTTTAAGAATGTAGAGGCAGAAGAGGGTGCTCTTAGACTGCTATCCTGACTCATACAAATTCTCTGACTGATTACCAACCTAATCTGATAGATGCTTGTCAGCAACAAACAGATATAATCAACTGCAAAATAATCTATTTCAAATACTTATTCAAAAAAATCAATAGAGAAGCTAAACATCAAACTGTAGAGAAAGAAGGAGAAATTAGTAAACTAAAAGACAGATCTGAAATTGCTCAGGGTACAGCATAGAAAATCAGATGGTGAGTAGGAAAGTTTAAAAGATATGAAAGATAGAGCTACCCACTGAATGTCTATGTGCCCCCAAGTTTGTTTATTGAAGCATTAATCCCCATGTCATGATATTTGGAGGTGGGACCTTTCAGAGACAATTCAGTTTAGATGATGCCATGAGGGTGGAGCCTTGGTTGAGTTTAGTAACCTTGTAAGAAGAGGGAGTAAACAGAACTCTCTCCCTCTACCACGGGAGGATACAGAAAGAAGGCCGTGGTCTGTGAAGCAAAAAGAGGACTTTTGCAAGAACCCTATGATGCTGGCACCCTAATCTTAGATTTCCAGTATCCAGAAATGTTAGAAATTAATGTTTGTTGTCACCCGGTCTATGGCATTTTGTTATAGCAACCTGAACTGAGTAAGACAGATAGAATAAGAATCATGTGATCAGAGTTCCAGAAGAGGGTAATAGAAACAAGAAAGAGGAGATGATAATCAAGGAGGCAATGGCTGAGTATCATCCAGAACTGGATGATATTTTCAACTGGGAAAGGACAGTCTTTTCAACCAGTGGGAAAACTGAACATCCACCTGCAAAAGAATGAAGTTGAAACTTTACCTTATACCATATACAAAAATTAACTCAAAATGGATCAAAGACCTAAATATTAGACTTAAAACAATAAAAATCTGAGAGAAAAACATAGATTTGTTGTTTTGTTTTTTAGTTTTCTGTTTTATATCCACATATGAGCAAAATCATATGTTTTTTGTCCTTTGCCATATGACTTATTTCACTTAACCTAAAACCCTCAGTATCCACCCATGTTCTTGCAAATGGCATCATTTTATCTGTTTTTTACAGCTGGGTAGTGTGCCACTGTATGTGTGTGAGTGTATATATCACACCTTCTTTATAACAGAACAAAACAAAAACAAATTCGTAGATACAGACAACAGAATGGTAGTTACCAGAAGGGAAGGGGGCAGAGAGAGGGCAAATTGGATAAAAGGGGTCAAATATATGGTAATGAAAGGGGAAAGTGGGCTTTTGATGGTAAGCATGCAATAAAGTCTACAGATACTGAATTATAATGTTGTACAGCTGAAATATATATATAATGTTATTAACCAATGTGACCTCAATAAATTAAAAAGTTAATGTTATACACATTAAGAAAAAGAAGAAAACATAGGAAAAACTCTTTATGACATTGCATTTGACAATGATTTTCTGGATATGACACCAAAGAAAAAATAGACATATTGAACTTGGTGAAAATTTAAAATTTGTGTATCAAAAGACCCTATCAACAGAGTAAAAATTAACCCACAGAATGGGAGAGAAATTGTGCAAATAATATATCTAATAAGGGATTAATATCCTGAACATATAGAGAACTCCTAAAACTCAAGAAAAAAACAAAACCTAATTCAAAAATGAGCAAAAAGCCCTGGCTGGGTGGCTCAGTTGGTTGGAGCATCATCCTGTACACCAAGATGTTATGGGTTTGATTCCCAGTCAGGGCACATACCTAAGTTGCAAGTTCCATCCCCATTCAGGGCATCTATGAGAGGCAAGCAGTCAATGTTTCTCTCTCTCTTTTTCTCTCTCCTCCTGGCCTCCACCTAAAATCAATAAAACATATCCTCGAGTGAGGATTTTTTAAAAATGGGCCAAGAACTTGAGTAGACAGTTTTCCAAAGAAGATTGAAATGGCCAATAAGTATTCTCAACATTACTAATCATTAGGAAAATGCAAATCAAAACTTCAGTGAGATACATCTCACACCCAATAGGATGACTACTATATTTTTAAAGAAGTTTTGGCAAAGATGTAGAGAATTCGAACACTTGTACACTGTTGGTGGGAATGTAAAATGATACAGCCACAGTAGAAAATGGTATAGAGGTTCCTCAAAAAATAAAAAATAGGATTAACGTATGATCCAGAAATTGCACTCTGGGTTTCCAAGAGATATTTATGCACTCATGTTCATAGCAGCATTATTCCCAATAGCTAAAATGTAGAAGCAGGCCATTCATCAACAGGTGAGTGGATAATCAAAATGTGGTATATACATACAATGGAATATTTTTCATCCTTGAAAAGGAAGGAGATTTTGCACTATGCTGTGATATAGTTTATGCCAAGGACATTATGCTAAGTGAAAATAAGGTTTGAGTACGGTGTCTCTGCAACCCTAAAGAGGCTGATCTTGCAGGTAACTGTGTGTGTGATGTTTGGGGTAATGTAGAGGATCTCACACTCCCCTTCCTGAGGTTTCAGAATCACACATGGCAGGGGTCACCAGTCCTCCAGAAGCTGAGAGCTTGACTCTATGACCCCACAAGTTCCTCTAGGTCCATGACAATGACGCTGTCAGCTCCAAAGAGCAGACTTGGCCTATGGAAGGAAAGGGCCAAGGGAAGAAAATCCAGTTAAATACATTCCTACCAAGAAAATCTAGTCTTTGCCCAGGTTTTTTCCCCTAGGGACCTCATGTCTCATGTTCTCTGGAATCATTGACTTGTGACTGGATGGAGACTGTCCAGTCAGCAATAATACAATATTACCTGAGAGGTCCAAATATCCAAGGTCAATTCCAGTTCCCTCAGAAGAAAGGAACATTTTATCATAGAGCAGAGTCTAGAATTTTTATGGAACTATCCATTCTGGTCTACTGTCAAATGTCTACAGTTGGGTTTCATAATCATTCCTCCCCACTTTATCTACAACCACTAAGCATTTTCCCAGATATGTTAATATACAGGAAAGCATCACAGATGCAGATTTAAGATTTTGGTAGTATGAAGCTGAAACCATGGTACAGCCAAGGTACACACACACACACACACACACACACACACAGAAAGAGATGGAGATATTTGAGGTGGAAAAAGGGAGAATTAGATCCAATTAAAAAGTATTAGAAAATAAATTGAGAAAAGCACATCAAGAGGAAATTGTAAAAGAAACCCTCACTGCCAGAATCATGCCATTACCTAAGAAAGGCATGAACAGACAGCCATCCCTGAGTCCTACAGTCTCAAGAGTTCTGGGAGGAGGACCCAGCATTCTGCTTCAACAAGCGCTGAGGAGGTTCTGATGCATGCTGAGGGCCCAAGATGAAGATGAAAGTGGATAGAGGCAGAGTTCGCATAGCAGAGCAAGGACTCCAGTATGGCAGTGGCGAATGTCCCTAGTGAACCAAAGCTACAATCAAATGCCAAATGTAGAAAGAGTGGAAGCACCACTATTGGATGTTGCAAATTTAAAAAAGGAACTCTAAAAGATGTGAATATGGACAAGAAAAGAGGAAAAGTTAGCACTCTGAAAACCACAATTAGGGAAATTAAAGAAAATTTTCCCGATGGAAGATAATCTTGGCCTGAATTGTCAAGGGCTCTTAGAGTTTCCTTTGAGAGGAATCATCAAAAAAGGGCCCCACTCATCAAGTGGTTTTACTTGGATACTAACTTTGCTTATTTTTTAACTTATTTATTTTGTTATAATTTCAAATTTATAGTGAAGTTGCAAGAATAGTACAAAGACCTTCTGAATAGCCCTTGACCCAGATTCACCGTTTACACTTTGCCCTATTTACTTTATCATTCCTCCTCTCTACCCATATGCATTTTCTTCTAAAAGCATTTAAATGTAATTTGTAGACATTATGTCCCTTTATGCCAAAATTCTTTAGTATATACATATTTCCTAAGAGCAACATTCTCTTACACACCTTCCTAAAATACAACATAAGTAAAGAACAATTATTAAAATTATGAAATTTTACCTAATACTTAGTCCATATTCAAATTCTGTCAATTGTCCCAATGATGTCATTTTTAGACATTTTCTCCCTAATTTTGGTTCTAATCCAGGACCACATGTTACGTTAGTTGTTGTGTCTCTTTAACCTCTTTCACTCTGGAACACTCCCTCTGCCTTTCTCTATCTTTCTTGACCTTAAATACAAGTTAACTATTTTTAGAATGTCTCTCAATTTAGGTTCATCAGGTGTTTCCTCCTGGTTAGATTCAGATCCTGGATTTTGGGTAAAAATACCACCAATGTGATTGATGCTGTGTCTTTCTCAGTGAGTTGGATCAGGAAGCATATGATACCGATTTGTCTCGAAATTGGTAATGTTAATTTTGATCTACTGTAAGAAGGGCTTTCTCTTGTCTCTTAATAAGTTTATTAATTTATTAATTTATATGAGTACAAACTTATGAATTTTATTTTGTTCTATAATCTGTTATTATCTTGTTTTAGCACTCAAATTGCCCCAGATCTGGCAAGCAAGAGGTGGTTCAACCTGGCCACTATATCCTTTTGACATGTTTCTGTCATTCTTTGAGAACTTCCTTACTATCTGGTACAAGATATTCCAAACCTACTTGTGCTTTCCATGTCCTAAGCCTGGAATCCGACTTTTCTCCAAGGAGCCATTGTTTCTTTTGGAACAGGCCAAAATCTGGGTACCAAGTATGTTTGCTGCTAGTATGTCATCACTTCTAGGCACTGTCAAAAGACAAAGCTAACATACACAAACACACACATGGGTACATGCTGGCATGTACACACTCACATGGACATACACAGACATGGATATGTGTACACACATGTGTACACACACGTGCTAATTACATACTGATACTTCCAATCTCAGTTCTATTCCAGCACCTTAGGGTACATTCTACTCATCCTCTCCCCCTTTCCATAGTTGTAACTTCTTCCTCCAAAACCTGGACTGAGTTTGACTGGGTTTGTTTTATTCATTGATGATGACTGGCTCCTATAGATTTTTCAAGAAAAAAAGGAGAGATGACAGTGACTTAAGACCTATGCCCACAGATTTAACAGCAGAGGTGGGCTTGGGAGAAACTTCTACAGAAACTGCAGACAATCACTATTTATTCAGTACCTGGCCAAGATTGCTTTTCCTTGTAAAACAGTGTTTTTCAACTGTATGCATAGCACATTTCCTGTAAACCCTTTCCTATCTGGTGTGTAAAATTCTTTGTTGCTATAACTGAATATACCTACAGCAACAACAATGTTTGGCAGAAGGGATGTTGAGTGGAGAGGGGTACTACCTCCTATGAATCTAAGGTCAAGAGTAATAAGTCAAGGCATCACCAAAGAAGACTGCATATTTATGGGAAGCTGTAAGAACTCTGGGCTCTTAGATTCGCAGGACTGTCCCACCCATGTGGGACCAACTCTGAAGGGTGACCACGTGACTTACCCATTAGCATAGATGCCCTTCTACTATAGCAGCAATGCCTTACAACTCTTGCCGATGTGGCTGCAATTGCCTTGACTTTTTAAATCCCCTCAAGTGACAGACCACAAATGTTTTATTTTGAAATGAGCTACAAACACTAAGAGCTGAAAACCACTGTCCTAAATGGAGAAGACTATTTCAAGACTTAGAAGATGTAGAACAATTTGCTGACAAAAATCTCCAATCTGAAAATAACACAGAAAACTGCAAAGACTGAAAAAAGGCAACCAAGGAAAGGTAAAAAGATTCAGAACATTATTTGAAATTAAAATCAATTGATAAAATTGAACTTGAGGACTCTTTGGCGAATAACAACATTTTAGAAGGGATTCAGGCAAATAAGGTATAGCCCAAAGGCCAGGTGGAACAGAGAGAGGATGGTAAAAGAGGTAATCTAGCAGTTAGATGTCTTCTCTCTAATAACTTTGTTCATAGAAATTAGTAGGAAATTTTTTTCAAAATTAGTAAGATAAAATAATGATTATCCTATGATCATCCTATGATCTCATTGAAAAGAAAGTGGAAATGTTCGAGTCCACCATAGACGCCACATGAGGGAAAAGAGAACATTGAGACTATCAGCATGGAGTGACAAAGGATGACGCAGGTTATATATGTAACAAAATATAATATTAGATGTCAATGGGACTTCAAAAGAAGAGTCAGTGGTTAGAATAAGAACAAGAGTCAACAATTCATTTTTTCTCTTGAGATGAGGAAGACCAAGTGAAGCCTGGAGTGACTGACTCACTGGGCTGTCATAGTTCAGGTGGGCTCAGGTATGAGGTATGTAGAAACCTTGGTGGCAGAGCCTGAACGGGGGGACTTGCTGAAGCAGGAAGGGAGGGCCTGACAGCTGACCCACAGGCTGCCTGTCTGAGGGCTGCCGGGCACTTGACAGTAGATTATCCTAACATTCTGAACCCTAAGATGGTCCCCTCTGATTCTGATATCCGGAAAGGCCCACCTGACCAGGAAGACATGGATGGCATAAGGGGTCCAGGGGACCATGATCCTGGGTGCCAGGTGAGTAAGTATCCTGGTGATTCTGGCAGTCATTCTCTGACCTCCAAACCTAGCCATCAGCTGAAGACTGTGGAAATCCAGGGACTACTCTCTGGAGGAAAAGGTGGGCAAGACCTGGGCAGAGGGTCAGAGTCCTCTTCCAGAAAGCTGGGGTTTCTAGGCAGAGACAGGCCAATCCATAGGAAGCAGGTGAAAAGGAAGGGGAAACCTGCAATTTAGGCAAAGCTGAGCTAGATCCTGCCGGACTGGAAGAAGGTTCAGGCTGCTGGATGCAAGTACTGATTCTGTTGGAGTAAATCAAACAAGATTGGCTTATTTGAAGGATATAGAAGGAAACCAGCATCACCTGAACACACAGGTAAAGATCAGAGACACTTTCCAGGGTGGAAGGAGATTTGCATTCCAGAATCCAGCATCCTCACCTCGAGGTTCAGAGTTGCAGAAGATTATCAAATTTTCCAGAATCTGTCCCCCTCCTGGCCTAGCACACACACAGTCTAATCCAGGTAGGTGGCCAAGCTCGTCTCAACCACTTGGGATTTCGGCTGTTCACTGTACTCTCCGGTAGCTAAATAATCAGACATTCATCTAGAATTGCCTGATCCTGGCACATTCCTAAACTCTGATATGAGAGTGAATACTAGGTGTCATGCTCACTAGCCATTAGACCAGCTCTGAGCTTATCCTGAAGATCTACCGAGCATCTCTCTATAGAGAGGTGTCACAAAATGAAACAAATGGGCATGACTGAGCAAGCCCCAGGATACAGATTTTAGCCATTAAATTTCAGACTAAGAAAATCATGGGTTCCAAATCTTTCTCGATTATGTCGGTTTCTAATTAAGAGGAAGGAGAACTTTTTAACACAGTTTTATAGCATTTTACATTAGGTGCATAATAAATAATGCCAATTTCATACATTCTTGCATAATGAAAAAGAAGTTAATTTTTCTTTTTTGCAAGCTTTGTTGTTACATAATGTAGAAAAATGTCTGAAGTACTCCTACAAGTCATGAAACTCATTAAATGTCTTTTAACACTTATGTTGCATGCTTTTGTGTGGGAAAGGAATTTTTCCAAGGATGCAAAAATATCATCAGGCCACAAAAAATAATAGCAAAGAGTCAGTAATAAATATGTCATCCTCAAAATGGAAATGACCAACATTTCAGTTCTTCATTTTCTTCTAAGGCAAATACCCTTAGATACTAACTTGTAAAACTCCTCATTTCCACAGCACAGAGCTACAGCCCCATTGCCAGGATTTTTAGCTGAAGTTTTGGAGTCAGAGTTTAATTCCAGCCACCACAAAAGGAGATCCATCTGGGGAAATTAATCTCTCCTTTTATTAGAAGGTCAGGCTTAAGTTAAGCCTGATGTTGAGGAAGAGAGTTCATCCATTCATTCTTTGAACAACTATTTCTTGAGCACCTACTCTTGCCAGGTACTGCATTAGGCTCAGGGAATACAATGTTGACAAAACAGATGTGACCCCTATCCTCTAAGGCTTGCAGTGCAGTTGGTGAGACATCCATTCATTACATCACCTCAGTATCTTAAAAGCAACCATGAAACAACTGCGCAGGGAAAGAACACAGAAATATATGACCTGACTGACTGTGGGGCTAAGGGAAGACTTTCATGAGGAAGAATGGTAGATGGCCAGCCAAGAGTGGGGTAAGAGGAAGATGGGGGGGGCCTAGTGAGAGGCATAGGGGGACCAAAGGCCCATATGGCCAGGGAAGAGTCGCTAGAAAGGCGGGCAGGGCCAGTTCTGGAAGATTCTTGAAGGCTTACGGATTTTAAGTTTTATTCTAAGAGCAGCAGAAAGTCAAGTAAGAGCGAAGCCATGAGATACACATTTCTGAAGATGGTGCTGGCTACCTGGAGGCTATTGGTGTCTTTTTTAGGCAAGAGAACTCAGAGGTTTAGTGCGGATGAGGCCGAAGGGAAAGACAGAGATGGATGCCTTTGAGAGAGATTGAGGTTGGGGACGCACAGGAAGTGGAGGGTGAGGCAAAGGAGGTTTTCACTGATGAACTCCTCTCTCTCCAGCTACGCTGGATGGCTGGCACTTAAGGCAAGGTTTCTGGAAGGCTTCTGAACAAGTTGACATTTGTTCATCTCTCTCCTCATATGTGTACTTTTGCAGGTGCCACATGCTCTACCCCTACATCTATTGAACATGCAAACATCCATGTCAAGAGTTACAATGAGAACTCCAGGGAGCGGTATATTTGTAACTTTGGTTTCAAGCGTAAAGCTGGTACATCCAGCCTGACTAAGTGCCTCCATAACGAAGATACAAACGTTACCCAGTGGACAATTCCCAGCCTCAAGTGCATCAGTAAGTAGCCGTCCCTACCCCATCCATCCCCTCCACTCTTGCCAAGGACACACAGACAGCAGTCCTGCAATATGGATCACTAACTGAGCCCATCTAAGAGGCCAAGGGATTTGTGTTGAGGCCTGAGGCTAAATAAACCAACGGACCTCTAAACAACACCTTCTGGAGGTGGAAATACATGGGCTTTGGTGGGCGGAGGGAGGCTCACACAATTCTGGGTTCAGATCTTCGCTCAGCCACTTACTTAAATCTATGAGACCTTGGGCAGGGGCCTTAACACCTCGAAACTCTAGGTTTCTCATCTAGAAAATGGACCTGATGTCAACACTGTGGCTTGTAGGAGGATTAAGTGAAAACTGGTAGATATTAACTATTATTGCCATCAATGCTTTAAGGCTATGGTAGCAAGAATTTGGCTACAGACAAGGGTGTGTGCTCAAGCATGCTTGCTTCCTGGAGAGCTTTCCCAATTTCTCCCTAGGAGAGAGCCTGCAGGGAAATTATTGCCATTTTTCTCCATTGGTATCTACCCCAGGAGACTGGGGAGACGCATGGGGCCCAGATTCCCTTAACTCAGTCACTCAAGTCTGGTGTCCAGTCAGTGCTCCAGAGCAAATGTGAGGGACAGTTGCCAGAATCAATTTTTTAAAACCATCTACAACTGGATAACCGTGCCAGAAGGAGTGGAATAATCTTGCTGTGGAAGCCAAATTGTGCCATTCCAGAAATACTAATCCCCTTGCTCTAGAAAAATAAAGATTAACCCACAGTCTTCCAAGAGAATTATGATTTAACATTTATTGCTTTCTTGGTATATGTCCAGCAGTGAGCTAGATACTTTCTTATATGACATTTGTGAAAATTCCCAACTTCTGTATGGAGGAAGCGGATGAGCGGAGGTTGTTCCATAGCAAACTCACTCTGTTGTAGGGCTCCCTGGGGAGCCAGACTTTCTCATTGAATTTGTATTCTTTAGATGGCCCGGTGGCCCCACCCCCTCTCTTTGCATGACTGTCACACAGACATCAGAGGCGGGGCAAGGAGGAAGCCTCCTCCTTGATGCAGAAGACTGGCGGACCCTTTCCCTGGACTATCTTTTCAAGGATGCTTATACATATAGCCTTGGAAGAGGGAGACAGCACCTCCTTCTGGGAAAAAGGCAGACATGGTGATGCCACTAATTAAAGACTCAGGTTCCCTGAGCTCAGGCTTCCTCTGCCGTGATGCATCCTGCTGGATGTAACTGTCTAGGCCCAGCCATGTTGCCCCTCTGGGGCTTGGGGGTGAGGGAATTGATGCAAACATGCTGATGCACCTGCTGCCTGCTGCATTTGCAGTCGGAGTTTTGCATTTACATGAGAATTGCAGGTTGGGAAACATTGACTGTAGTTTTGTGTGTTTTTTTTGTGCTTCTGATCTATCCTAGGAAGCCAGATGTACCTGTCTTAAATACATATATTTATTTAAATCCAGTTCTGAAGCCACCCCAGGTTCTACCCTCAAGATCATAAATGCTATGTGGTTGTACTCTCTCTAGGAGATCCCTCCCTGACTCGCCAAAGGCCCCCCTCCACAGTAGCATCAGCAGGGGTGACCCCAGAGCCAGACAGTCCCTCCTCTTCTGGAAAAGGTAGGAATGTTGGAAACTTTTTAAGGACTTTCATTTCCTTTTAACACTCAGGTCCTCACAAATCCCTTAGATTCATGGACCACCTCTGGAGTACTACTACAAATTTATGTAACAGAAAAAATTTTTTAAAACTCAAGAAGAAAAACTTAACTTTAGCTTAATTTTCTCTTTTAAATCAAAGATGCTTGATATCCAGGTTTGATATATGCATGATTAATAATGATTTGAAATCCACTCTTACTATGTCAGATCTAACTTAATTGTAGACGGCTGTCCTCGCCAAGCTGGGAGCATCTGGGATTTTTGCCTACCTCACACATCAGCCCGCCACAGTTTCAGGGGCATGGGCAAAAACACAACACTCCTAGATCAGAGACTTGTTGTGGCCATCACTTTGTAAAGGATCTAAATGTTGAATCACTATGTTGTACACCTGAAACTAATAGAATACTGTTATGTCAATTATAAATAATGTTTTTAAATCAACAACATAAAACAGATGTGAGTTCTGGTCCTACAAGGAGCTCTGTAAAGGTTAATGAAGAAAGAAATGACTTTCAGAAACGTAAGAGACCGATGCAGAATTGCCTCCCAACAAGCCTAAACATCAGCAAATTAACTACGATGGCTCTAATGTAGAAGCATTGCACAAAACCGCCCACCTTCCAGATTTCCACTGAGTCTTAAGTAATCATCTACCTCAATTTCCTCATCACTGTCCCAATGTTAAGAAAATTCAAAATCTTAGGTGCCAAATATCATGGGACAATGTGCCCTGTAGTCATATGATACCCTTACTTTACACTTAACCCTTGATTTTTTGTGTGTCCCACTTTCCAGTTTGTGGCTTTTCCTAGCCCTTGACTCCTCGCCTCCAGGCCCAGTCACCCCGTCATGCTTGACACGTCTTCCCTAGGGCACTGGCTCCCAAACGTGGAGGCCCACTGAGATTACCTTGGAACTCTGAAGAGCGATCTGGGAATCACAATTCTGGAGGCTCTGCAGATGGTTCTTAGGTAGCCAAGGCGGAGAGCCGCTGCTAAAGGGAAGACAGGCCAGAAAAAGGTTTCATCCTGGTTAGTTGGCTACAAACAGAAGGAAGAGGTTGAGGTACCGGCTACATTTAAATTTGGGGTAATTCTAAAGCTCCTTTGATCCGAGTCACATCTGGTTCGCCCAGTTGGTGAGAATAATGGCGTGGCCTCTTCCAGTTCTGCCTTCATGTGCCAAACACTTGATCAGATGAAACTGCATAGTTGAAATCTCAGGTGTGGGGGTGTCATCTCTGACGCAGGGTGACTTGGCCATGGGAGCTTGGATGGGAACGCTCTGGGGAACTCTATCTGCAAAGCACCTGGGGCGCTTGCAGCCTGAGTGGTATGAGGCAGTGGCAACAGGCTAAAGGGCATGATGACTTCTCACAGCATTTGCGGCTGGAAGCGCGTGGGAAGGTGACTCAAACAGTGTGGTCAGGCAGCCAAACTCCTGAGATTGGGGCAAAACCAGGGCATTCTTCAAAAACACTCTATAGTTGAGATGGGTTGAATCTCAGGCTGAGATCTCAGGCTTGAAATCTATACAGCTGCCCCTTATTTAGAAGTTTTGTGAAAACATGTATAAAATAATCTAAAATCAGTATCCCAGATGTCTTTGGCAAATACGGTATCACTTGTTTTTTTGACATCAGTCTTCTCTAGTAAACAAGCCTGGCTCTACTCTAATCTTTGGGATATTTAACTTATGTGCACCATGATATATCACTGTAGATCCTCTAGCATTCTCAAAAGTTTGTGGCCATCAAGGGCTTTTTGTAAAGGAGCCGTGGAACAGTGTGCTGCAGGAAGGCTGGCCCAGGGTGGGCTCATTACAGCAGGTATTAAGTTCACTGTCTTCTGGAGCTGAGAAAGTGACTATTTTAAACATTTCTGTTGTCCATGTGTTGCGCCTTCCTACAGAGCCAGCTTTCACTTCCAAGTCAGACACCACAATGGCCACAAAGCCAGCTACTGCACCGGGTTCCAGGCTGACGCCACCAAAACCTCCTTCTGCAGAAACCACAGGGGTAGTTGGAAGTGAGCCCTCCCAAGGCCCTTCTCAAACAACAGCAAAGGCCTTGGAATACACTCCCTCTGCCTCTTCAGTGAAGCCAGGTTTGCACTGGCTTTGCATACTTTAGGAGAGGTCAGCTCTCTTCCTGCATGACATTATACCGTCTGAAGTCAGGACAACTGAGCAACCCTCTGCCGCCTGCTTTCTGTCTGCTACAGCCTTCTTGCTCTGGCCTCTGTTTTTTGTGCTCTGCCCTGGCTCAGTCCAGTGAAAAAAGAAAGTCCATCTCCCATGTGTGACAAGGCTCACCGTATTAACCTGATTTGCCAAGAAGCGGAATAATATCTGCCTCCTCGCAATATAGGAGGACAGAGGAAGCTTCCCATCACCTGGAGTCACAGTCTATGGGATGGAGGAGCTCTTGGTAATCTGTATCTTCTGTAAAGGCATGATATTTGAGTCATTTTTTTCTTTTGTTTTTTAATTTTTTTTTAATTGTTGTTCAATTACAGTTGTCCTCTTCCCCCCCGCCCCCCGCCCCATTATTTGTAAGTGCATACCTGATTCTTAAGCATGGCCCAGCATCTAAAAGAAACAATTATCTTGCTTGTTCTTTGCTAAAATGAGTTTGGCTTTGCCAGCCATGAATTTCTCAAGGCTTTAAGATGGGAACCAAATTGTGCAGAATTTCTCCTGCTTAATGAGAACAGTGCCTTTAGGACTATGATCATGACTGAGCTGCAATCTCTTCTCCTCAGGTGCCTTTTCATACAATTCCACAACTACCACTGGTAAGTATTTTCCTGGGTCATGGCAGTGTTGATGGTCCGAGGACCGCGGTCCCAGGAAGCTGAACAGCCCTGGTTTCTGCTTGCTGTCCCATCATGATCACTACCAGCATCTCCTTTCACTCTCAGAAGTGTCTCAGTTTAGGGACAAAGTTACGTGATCACCCTATTTATGGAATTCTTTATTTGACATCAGTATCTTTATATTGGTACCTTCTCACTGTCAGGCTCCTGATATGGAAGAAAGTGGACACATCATGAAAAGGGCCTATTCAGCAATTCAGTTCTGCTAAGCAAGGCCAGACTTCTGTCCAGGATTATTAGAAAACCGCGAGTGAGTGCTGGCTTCATTGACATGATGTTGCCCTGCTGACACGTAGGTTGGTTGCACTGCTCGCCCCGAGTGTTTGCGCAATGTCCGTACAGCCAGACCGTTCAAATTTCTCAGTCTAGGAGGCTTCTTTTTTACAGAAGACGCACTGAATACTGAGGCGAGGAGATGGAGAATGCCCCAGAAAGTGTCGGGAGGAAAATGAAAAAGTGTTAGAAAGAATGAAAGAAAAAGATGAGAGGAGGAAAGGAGAGCTTGGAGAAGAGAGGAGAGAAAAAGAGAAACAGAAGCAAAAAGAGAAAAATGCAAGTAGTAAGAGAGGATCTAATACTTTTGTCTGACAGGTTTTCAAATGAACCAAAAAAACTACTAATTTCACATGGGCAAAAATGATTTCTATTTCCAGTTTCCAAGCTTTCCTCTTAGAGAAGGATTCATATTTTTGTGGTTACATTTTATCTGCATTTAGTGTCATCTGGGGAAAAAAAAACAAGTGGCTTGGTCATTTCAGCAGTTAGTTGATTAGAATTTTTTAAAAAATCAACCATATATGCAAAGGCAAGACATTTTAGAAAGGCTCTTTGGAGAGTGTTTTCATAGAGAAACTATGATATTTAATAACAAGGACGTGGAAACAAAAATATGTTTATCATTTAAGAGGAGACCAATAAATAAAGAAACCAAGCTAATTTTTCTTTTTATGTCATATATAATTTTAATATTTCTACAAAGTTTTAAAATTTTTATTGATTTTTTTAAATTGGTAATATTTGCCCAGGGTTTAAAAAACTTTTTTAACTACAAAAGGATATATATAGTAAAAAGTAAGCCCTATGTCTAAAAAATCCCCTTGCTGGAAGGAAGAAACTCCTGCTCCCAGATGTCCATGGGCCTTTTCAGAGAAAGTCAGGGTGTAAACAGCACATAGAGGATGGATGATGCTAGCCGGAGAGGTATTTCATTTTCACCGTTCTGCTCCCTGTTTGTTTTCACTTAATGGTATATTTTGGAGATCCTTCTACATCAGTACATAAAACAATGTTATTCTTTTTAACGGCTTCAAAATATTCCATAGCATGAATTTGCCACAATTTATTAAGCCAAACCCCTATTTGACCATGTGATTGTCTGCATTCTTTGACTCTATTACACACAATGATTAATTGGAAAATCTTATATTGTTTTGCATATGTGCAAATAGAACTATAGGATAAAACCCTACACATAAAATTTTGGGACCATTCATAGATTTACAAACTATTTTATTATGAGCTATAAACTATAATATATTTTTCCAATTTATGCCTTTCACTGGATTAAACTATGAGAAACTTACTCCCAAACCTGAAATGTAATATAATAAATATTAACTAAATATGTACAATAGACAAAGATAACAGTGTGCAAGAAACTGTCAAAATACAAAGATTTAAAAGAAAAAAACAGCTTTAAACCTTTCATATTATATGAAAATTAATTTCTTCTTTCAACCTGTTTAAAATATAAAGATAGACATGTTAACAACTATAGGACAGAGCAAGTAATTTCAGCAAGGAGATGAAAACTAGATATATTTCATTATGTATTGAGTTTCATCTGCTAAGAAGATATATGCTAAAATGAAAAACTTGCTTATTTTCCAAAAACACTTAGTGATAATGCATTTAAAGTATGTCACATACAATTGCAGGCACCGGAGACCTAAGCGTATCCCCAGGTCAGGTACCCGTGACAGAGGGACTCTCTGGTGCCCCGGGCATAAGCGGGTGTTCCTATTTCCACATGAATAAGCAGTCAGTTGAGTTCATCTTTGTAAGAAAATACAAATGATGTTTTACTAGAGGGGTTGCTCAGTAAACGTTTACTTAATGTTTGAATCAACCCATTGATACTACCAAGGTCATAATTTGTTTTTTTTAAATAAGGTTATAAAAGATATCACAACTTTTAAAGTTGCTCTTTTTAGTTCTACAGAAAATAGTAAGTAGTAGATGCTGAATAAATATCGAGTGAGTGCGCAAATGAGTTAGCGAATTTGAGGGCTTTAACATTAAAATAAATATTCAGGCACTGTGACTAATCATCTCTTTTTTTTTAAAGTGTATTTTATTGATTATGCTATTACAGTTGTCCCATTCTTTTTTCTCCCCTTTATCCACTTCTCCCAGTACCCGTGCTACCTCCAGTATTTTCCCCCACCCTCCTTAGTTCATGTCCATGGGTCGTGCATGTAAGTTCTTTGTCTTCTCCATTTCCTGTATTATTCTTAACCTCCCTCTGTCTATTCTGTACCTACCAATTATGCTTCTTATTCCCTGCACCTTTTCCCACATTGTCCCTCTGCCCCCTCCCCACTGATAGCCCTCCATGTGATTTCTGTGATTCTGTCCCTGTTTCTAGTGGTTGGCTTTGTTTTGTTTTTGTGTTCTGGGTTCAGTTGTTGACAGTTGTGAGTCTGTTGTCATTTTACTGTTCATAGTTTTGATCTTCTTCTTTTTCTTAGATTAGTCCCTTTAACATTTCATATAATAAGGGTTTGGTGATGATGAGCTCCTTTAACTTTACCTTATCCGGGAAGCACTTTATCTGCCCGTCCATTCTAAACGATAGCTTTGCTGGATAGAGTAATCTTGGATGTAGGCCCTTGCCTTTCATGACTTTGAAGACTTCTTTCCAACCCCTTCTTGCCTACAAGGTTTCTTTGAGAAATCATCTGACAGTCTTATGGGAACCCCTTTGTAGGAAACTCTCTCCTTTTCTCTTGCTGCTTTGAAGATTCTCTCCTTATCTTTAATCTTGGGTAGTATAATGACGATGTGCCTTGGTGTGTGCTTCCTTGGCTCCAACTTCTTTGGGACTCTCTGAACTTCCTGGACTTCCTGGAAGTCTCTCTCCTTTGCCAGATTGGGGAAGTTTTCTTCATTATTTTTTCATAATGGGTTTCAATTTCTTACTCTTCCTCCTCTTTTTTGGCACCCCTATGATTTGGATGTTGGTACGTTTAAAGCTGTCCCAAAGGTTCCTAAACTTCTCCTTTATTTTTTGAATTCTTATTTCTTCATTCTGTTCCAGTGGAATGTTTATTTTTTTCCTTTTGTTCCAAATCATTGATGTGAGTCCTGGTTTCCTTTCCTTCACTGTTGGTTCCCTGTATATTTTTCTTCATTTCACTTTGCATAGCCTTCACTTTTTCTTCTATTTTGTGACCATACTCAGCCATTTCTGTGAACACCCTGATGACCAACATTTTGAACTCTGCATCTGATAGGTTGTCTATCGCCTTGTTGCTTAGTTCTTTTCCTGGAGCTGTGATCTGTTCTTTCATTTGGGCCATATTTCTGTGTCTCAGTGCACCTGTTATGTTGTAAGAGGCAGAGCCTTAGGTATTCGCCAGGGCAGGTCAACCACATCACTGCATTGTGGTACTATATGTGGGGGAGGGGGTCAGAGAGGAAAGGATGCTGCTTGCTCAGCTCTCGCCCTGCTTTCGGTCACTTCCCCTGCTACCCATGAGCAAATTGGACCCTTCTGGTGCTGATTCCCGGGTGAGTGAGTTAGTGCATGTTTGGGACCCTGTAGTCCTCTCCAATGAACTCTCCTGTGAGACTGGGAGTTTCACCTGCTGCCACAACCCCCACAGGTTTTTACTGCTAGAGATTTTGAGGCTTTCTTTTCTCATGCTAGAACCCTGGGTTGCATGGTCTGTCTCACTCCCCAGTTGCTCCTCCTGGTTTATCCGCATGCAAACATGGGGCCACCAATCACCATCTCACCTGCCCAGTCCTCCAGCCACCACCTTGCTGTGTGTCCTCTCCTCTCGGCTGCGTGTGTCTGCCCCTCCTACCAGTCTGGATGGATGTTTCTTCTTTAACTCCTTGGTTGTTGGACCTTCACACAGTTCAATTTTCTGGCAGTTCTGGTTGTTCTTTATTTTAAATTTGTTGTTGTCCTTTTGGTTGTTCAAGGCGGCAAAGTGTATCTACCCATGCCTCCATCTTGGCCAGAAGTTTGACTCACCTTCTCATCGTCTTAAATATCTACTGCCTCACTTGGCAGCCCTTTTCATCAATATCTTTATTCAATTATTCCGATATCTGGTCTTTGATTGTTGACTAAGCTATTCTTGAAGAGTCTCAATTGTAAAACAAGAGGTCAAGAATGTTGCCTATGACAGTGTTTACAGAGCCATATTCATTTAGTGCACCAGGAGTGAGGAGTTCACTTTTCTGAGTGTATTACAGCTCTAGTCCAGAACATCTGAAATAAGTTCGCTGTGCTCAGTGCACTGGACCTCGAACAGGAGGTACTTCTCTGTTGTTCATCTGTTCAGTCCATATAAATCAAGATCCTCTTTTCTGCCAGATATGGTCCTAAACTGCAATGAAATGCAGATTTCTCATTAAAAAGCAAATAGCACTTTATTTTTTAAAACACTTTTTTCCCTTTTTATTGAATTTTTTGGGGTGACACTGGTTAATAAAATCATATAGGTTTCAGGTGCACAATTCCACACATGTCATCTGTACACTGTATTGTGTGCTTACCACTCCAAGTCTAGTGTAAATGGTACTTTAAATGTCCACACTTCAACTTATGGAATGTTAATGGCTTGATTCAATCAATTAAATATTAATTGAGCATCTATCCTGACCCCAACACTTAGAATGTGCTCAGTACAGTAAGAGATAGGAAAAAAAAACTAGGAAAATTGCCCAGGCATACTGAATTGACATTCTTATCAAAATCGCCCTCATCAAATGCAAGCACACAAGGACTGCTGGCACAGCAACATCAGAAAAACATACTACTCCCCGAATGACCTCGTTTGCAACTACTGCTAAGGCATGGCAGTTCCCTGTGTATTCACAAAGGACATTTCATCATCCACATCGAACAGTGGCCCTGGTTGTCTAGGCCACCTCTTGGCCTCAGACCTAACGTGCATTGCAGGCAGCACTGACTTTTCTGGCCTCCTGTGCAGTAGCCCACGTTTTCTCCTCCCTTTCCCAGGCTCTAATCCTCCTCTCTCATCCTCTATCTCACCAAATCTCTTTCACTTCCTTTTTCTCCCCTAGGAGAAATCCATGCACTCCCCTAGGAAACACAAAAGGGTGGGGAACTTTAGTAGGTGATATCTTAGTCCATTGTTTTAGTGATTCTGGTTTCAATTTCTCTACTAAATTTGTCTGATAGAACTAAGGAAGAAGCCAAGGGTTTGAGTTTAAGTCACTAAATTGAAATTGTTTTGTTTGTATCATTGGCTCAGGAAACCTCTTCTCACTTGAGTTTGAGTCTGCAGTTTTTATGCTCATTAGAAGGAAACGGGAAGAAGCATTGTGAAATACAACTATTGTTTACATCAACTTGCTTTTTCCAATAAATCTCTCTATAAACAGTAAATGCTTGCCAAGCTGATTAGTCAGTGTGAAGAAACAGTTTATCATAGGCTGCAATACCTTTGCTAATAAGAGATTTCTGATTTTTAATCTTATTGATGAGTAATATTAAGTTGGAAACTCAAAACATCTTTCATTAATTTCCCATGTTTTCTGTCCCTTCTTTTGGAACTTTTCTATGCTTACTTCTACTGCAAGTAGTTTTGTGAAGTTGTAAAGTTTTGCCCAAATTTTTGAAGGAAAAATAAGAGTGCATATTATACATGGGTAGTACTAATTCCGTCTTTATATAAATGCTTTTAATTCTTTTATTAATGCTTTTGCATTAAAAGTGTAACTTTAGAAAGCAATAGCAATATCTGTTTGCAAAATAATACCCTGGAATACGATAATCAGTTTGGTTTCTAAATATAAATAAATAAATAATTGAATTAAAAAATTAAAACGAGAGATTTCTTTTTCCTGAAAGTGTGGACCAAAAATGTGGGTGTGCATCATATGTGGCAAAATATGGGACTTTCCCATGTCCTTAGAATTCTAGAAGTAGAATTGGAGAGTCAAAGGATTTGGTCTTCTTCGAAGCTTTTGTTATGTTGCCAATTACCCTTGAGAAAAACTGTACACATTTACACCCTACCCAGTAGAGAATCTGGGTGTTTCCTCCCCGCATCCATACACTTAGCTGTTTTTCAAGAGAGTTGTGTTTTGAAAGCTGAGCCATGGGAAATTACTCTTGCCTACAAGGTTGTGTGTTGGCTGTATAGGCACAGGCCCGAAAAGCTTAACAATCTAGGACACATGTGACTCGTGGTCCACAGTGAGAGAGCTGGCTCTCCAGGTGTTCAGGATTGCCATCTTGCACATGGGGCAGCTAGGTGATTTTTGCAGGGAGATTTCACAATATTAAGGCAAATTGGCCAGATTGGCTTGGAGCTCATTATTGACATGAGTGTTTTAAAAATAGTTATGCTCACCCTGCCCATAGGATAAGCCTTTTGCTTCCACATGAAGATCCCACTGTTCCTATCTAATAAATCTCAAATGCTGTCATGGCTGCTGGCCTTCCACCCTTAACTCCTCCCCCCACTCCATGCTGTTCCTCCCAACTCAGTCGACATGTTTCGTTCCTTTTCCTAAGCATTCCCTTGTTCTCCTCTCATCTGTAAGACCTCTCGTGTAACACCGCTTCCTTCTCCTTTCTGCCCTTTCTCTGTCATAAAAGGTAGCAAATAAATAGATAAATAATGATAATGAAACTGGAAGAAAAATGACACTGCAGACTACCATTTCTAAATTAGGATTCTGTGAAGCTGCAGAAAAGGGGGAAGTTGTGTCAAAGGACAACAGAGGAGGACCTTTGCCATGTCTATTACTTTTCTGACTTTGGAATTAGCAGCAAGCATTTCTTCTCATGAAGTGCTAACCTCCTCGTCCTCACACGTCTACCCAGGCTTCAGATCCACCTCCTGACTTACTCCCATCCCTGCCCATCCCCATATCACTCAGCTTAGGAAGCACCAGGATTAGGAGCAGGGGACATGGGATAAAATGAAGGGGGACAGTTTGAACTGGCAGTGTTGGTGGGAAAGAAATGAACTTTTTGCCCAGATGTAGAATAGATTGAATTTCATGGACCTTAACAAACGTTAATAAGAGTGAGCTGGTTGGGAAGGCATTTGGATCTCTCTTCAGGAATGTAAGTTGCAAAGAATTTTTAGTTCCTTGGAAATGAATCTGCTACCTTGACTTTTAGCATGATCACAGCTTAGTTCTCCTCTTTTACAGTGGCAGTCTCCACACCTGCCCTTATGATTTGTGGAGTGTGTGTGGTATTTCTTCTGGTACACTGCTGCAGAAAATCAAGGTGAGTGGCACGGGGGAGCCACACTAGACACGATTCTTCCTTTCCTCTGAGAAAAAAGCTTCATTATCATGGCTCTGACCCTTTCCTGGCTAGAAACACAGAGTCTCACTCTCACCCCCCTCTATTTGACCAAAAGGCGTGTCAGAGCTGAGCAGTCACTGAGCCAGTCCTAGAGAGCCCTTCACTTCCCAAAGCAGGCCACTCTTGGAAATGGGGCAGCCAGAACCTAACTGATGACACGGGGCCGATTTTACCGAGAGCCACTTCAAAAGGAAAGACTGTGCCAAATAACCAGTTTGATATACATGCAATTTGTATCAATTCTTATCATATATTCATGAATATATTCTTCTTGAACATGCATTAAATATGGATATACCTTTTTATAAATATACTCATTCATGGCCTTACTTTTGCATTTCTAATCACTGAGTTGCATAAATGCAATTCTACATTTCAGCATTTGTGACAAGGTGGTTTCTGCCACTTGCTGAAATTTCAGATTTCATTAGTTTTCTAGTCTTCAGTCATTTTTATCATTCTCTCATTAAAGCTTCAAATGACATCTTAGCCTTGGTTTTACCCTTCTGCGAATCAGCAGCCAGTATTTCAGCACTCCATATTAACATGGCTGCTCTGGCCCCTTCCTCAGCACTGTGCAATGAATGAATATCAGATTCGTTGAAAATAAACTTTTAGTTACTAGGAAAAAAATTATTTTCTAAATATCATATCAATATAAAAACTGTGCCACCCTTCGAGCCTAACTTTCAAAAAAATGAACATTTCATGAAATGCTACTGTAAAGCCAAAATGAAAACATCATGTAAAAATTTACATAAATCTTCAAAGCCTGGCAATGCCGTTTCAACCAACGAGAAAGGCCATAAACTTCATAGTTTAGAAATTAACAAACTAAAGATGATATATTACTTGAACACTTGTCAAAAAAACAAAAAATGTAAAAATATTGACAAAATAAATGACTTTTAAAAGGATTTTCAAAATATCATTATAATTTCCATATGAAATGCTTTATTTGGCCCTGGCTGGTGTAGCTCAGTGGATTGAGCACCAGCCTGAGAACCAGAGGGTCGTCAGTTTAATTCCCAGTCAGGGCACATGTCTGGTTTGTGGGCCAGGTCCCCATTGTGGGGTGCGCAGGACGTAACCACACATTGATGTTTCTCTCCCTCTCTTTCTCCCTCCCTTCCCTGCTGTCTAAAAATGGATAAATAAAATCTTTTTTAAAAAATGCTTCATTTGGAGTTACATTCTTAAGAGATTATAGTGACTATGTTTATTGACTATAAAAAAGAATACACACACAATCTTTTTAAAGAATAATACATTAAAATGTGTTCTTAAAAAGAATTTTAAAATGTGGTATATATGGCCAATACATATGCTCATAAGGGGAAATACCAATATTCGCAGACTCTGTCAGAGAAATATTCATAAATATATCTTCAAGAATTGGTTAACCTCCAGGAAGCTCATAGTGTTTATTTTTAAATGTCCTAAAAAGTGCTTATTCTCAGGAGGTGGATTAAATAATCCATGAAAGAAACTCACATACTGATGGCCTAAAAAACACATGGCAGAAATAGGAAATTAAGGTGTTATGCTTCCCCTTCCCTCATTTGCGTAGAAAGTGATTAATGTATTTGTTTGTTTGTTTAACACTAAGTTCCAAGAACTGTTTTAAAAGCTTTATAAATATTCCATCATTTTTATCAGGATTATGACACCTCGCTTAGAGGGCCCCTAGTTACTCTCTCCTCCTCTTGTTCTCGCCATTTGAGCTACCGCTTTTTAGCAGATAGTTGGTAAGTTGGAGGGGAGCTGCTCCAACAACACTGGGAAAGCTTTGGTGGATGAGGGGATTAAAATACCAAAATGCAATTTAAATAGTATCTGTGACTGGAGTTTTTTCCATTTGAATGTTCAACAGGGACTGTTTACTGAATTTGAGGGCAACTCCTCTTTTCAAAACCTGTCAATTATCTGCTTTACAGGCAAACTTCCTGGACACCCAGTATTCAAATGGAAAATATGGAAGATGTGCCAGTGACTGGGGGAACCAACGGAGCGGAGGACACAGAAAATTGCCACATACCCTAGAAAACCCCGGGGGGAACCGGGGCCAACAAGGGCTAGAGCAAAGGCACTAGCAGTTCTGCTCTGACCAGAAAGGATCTAGAAAAGACTCAAGTGGTGGGGAACCAGGGAAAAGCTGCCAGGATGCTAAAACGTCCGGGCATCATTTTATCAACTGCGCCTACCCTAGACACTGCGTGTATGACCACGTTCTCCAGGCTTAGGATGGAAGGTCCGTGCCAGGCCCTGCCTCAGACATACAGCCGAGTTATCGAAGTCCCAGCCATTGAGGGCTTCAGGTCTTCCTAGCAGGGCTTTGTTTCATTATGACATTTACTCAGGATAGCTTATCAGCTTGACTATGTCTTCTGTCCCTCCTTTTGGCTTGCAGTTTACAAAGAAAAGAAATACACCTGAGGCTCTGAATGAACTTAGTAGCTTCCTCCTGGCTTGGGAAAACTCTACAAGGATGGCATCAGGTTTTTAGCTCCTAAAACTCTCTCCAGTTAGGTGCTCTGCATGCACTGAAAGGGAGTAAAGAGGATTGTGCCCAGTGAATCCTGATTTAAGGATTCAGAAAGAAAACTGAACTCAGTGACGTTTTCCATATATATACGTTTATATTTATACTCCCTTATCTATTTTATCTACATATTATATGACCTATATTTTGAAATTGTACCTTGTATGAACAAAATAAAATGTCTATTTTCAATTAAAAATGCAGTAAAAGAATCACTGAGAAGAAATGTACACACTCACATAAATCAGAACAAAACAAAACAAAAGAAATAAGAGGAGAAAGAGCAGGAATGCTGAGTCCCAAATGGTTGAGCTCAGCTTTTATAAAAGGAGAAAAGAACTCTTGCCTGAAGCTGGATCAGATCACAGTTTTAGAGAATTTCCCATGAGGTTTCCATGCGAGAAGCCTCAAGTGGCAGGTTATGGCCAGGTATGCCTGGTACACACATCCTCTTGCCCTGAATTGTTCTTCTCTTTCTTTCTTTTCTGTTTATAAAACTTTTTAAATAAAATCATGGGTCTATTCCCACCTCCTCATTTTATAAATGAGAAAATTGAGGCCCAGAGAAGCTGACTTGCCCAAGGCCACACGGCTCAGTTAATGCCGGAGTTGGGACAGAATGTGGGGTGGGGAGGGTGGGGCAGGGAGTGGTAGTCCTGACTATAAGCCAGCTATTGCCCGCCCAGTCACACAGCCAGGGGTAGCCAGGCCGCCGGCACAAGCCTTTGGGAGGTGGGGCAACCAATTCATGCTCTGCCAGAAGCTCTCAAAGTGCCCTTCCTTCTTAACTTCTTCATGTCACCAATTTAGATGGTTTCATCAAAAGTGAAGAAAGGTAGGCATTTAAATGGCTGGTGCTGGGAATTTTAAAGCCATGCCATTTTCACTATCTGCAAATACCTTTTTCAATGAATAGAAAATCTCACTACTAACACGTGAGCTCAGCCATTTTATTCACTGTTGGCTTTGGCTTTAATTACTTCATTGTCCTGAAGCTGCCTGAGTTAAACTCTCTAGCTGCTTGCAAGCAAGTTTCTAGGGCTGGATCCAGTTTGTTCTTTATAGGAAGTTTTAAGAGTTTGACTCTTGTTATTTGTAACACTAATATGACAGAAAAGACAACTTACATAAAAAATTGGGCAGATATTTAGTGCAACCAAATTTTGAAAAGTTTCCATTGAGTGTAAGAGGACCAAGTCACAGAGCTAGTTCATAGATTTGTGGTTTGAATTCATCATTGTCTTTGGAAAAGTGGGTGATATGATGATTTCTGGGGGCCCATTTTGGAGCTTCGAAATCACTGGTTCGGACCTATCACAGAAGCAGCCCGTGATCCATCGGTCACCAACCAAGTTCAAGGCGGGTAAATTACATGACAAAAATTAGACCTAGAAAATTAAATCTAGACCTGGAAGCAAGCAGGGTGGGCTGGAGTTGGGGTCTGAAAGGACCAGGGAGAATGGGGTGTGGTGGATCAATAAGTAAATAGCAAATCAGGATCTTTTTTTCCAAAGACCTAAAGCAGTAAAATGAATTCTTTTACCAGGTGGTATAGTTCTTTTAGGGAAATGTTTAAATAACCTTTACAATGCCAAAACATACTATGGCCCCAGAATTTATCCATCAAGCAGTGATGAATATCTCAAAAGTAAGACTGTGTCTTCACCTTTGAATTCTCAGAGACTAATGCAGTGCCCTGAAGGTGATTAAAAAAATGCTAGATCAATAAATTAAAAGCTTTCTAAAAAAAGTATGGCAAAATTTTCTGAGACAGGGTAACCTGTTGTCAGGCAAAACTACAAAGGAGGTGATATTTGGGGCACTCAACCACTTTTCTTTGGGCATATCATCTCCCCATGCTCCTCTGACAGTTCCAAACACTGCCTCAAATTCTACATATGTGTCCCCCATTTTTATGCACAAATAATAATTGGCCAGAGGGTTTGGCTGGGGAAGGCACAATGTGACCTCGAAGGGAGGGCGAGTACATGGAGGGCGATAACAAGCTACCCTGGAAGGGAAGATAAATATTACGTAGGGAACCGAGGAGTATTTTTTCTGTTGCAGCAGGGCCCCTTTCCTAACCCATACCTTTTACCCCCTACCAGTAAGCTACCTGCCAGAGATCTCCAAGATCACCACTTCCCCATGCCACCCGAAAGTCTCAGATTCAGCCTATCTGGGAAGAGTCCTGCTAACCGACCGTCTGTGATGCTACTTGCTCCAGTTATCTGTTGCTGCACACTTTTACCCTGAGTATAACTAGTTTTGGCCCGGGTACAGATTAGGAAAATGTAACATTAATAAAATGATTACTTTAAAAAAATCCACTCTTTCTTATCTCTGTGCTGACTGGGCTCAGCCAGGCAGTTCTGTTTTATGTGGCATCAACCAACGTCACTCACTTGGCTACATTCAGTTAGTGGCTGGAATGAGCTCGAAGATCTAAGAAGGCTTCACTCGCTTGTCTGGTGCCTCAGCACCCCTCTACATGACCTCTCCACACAGCTAGCTTGGACTTCCTCACAGTATGGTGGTCTCGGGGTAGTCAGACTGCTAACATGGTGACTGAAAAGAACTGCCTCTTACAGGCTAGAGTAGGAACTGCCATGTACTGCTTCTGCTGCATTTTATTGGCCTGGGTATTTGAGGAGTATCTTACACATAATGGGACTTGAGTTCAAGGGTGGGTATGACTTAATAAACAGAAACAGGCAGGGAGGGTTCTACATAAGGGGACAGATACAGGCAAAGACAAACGGGAATGCAAGTGACAGGATCAGAAAAGAAAGAGCAAGGTAATTGGAACGACAAACTATTTGTAGGACGACATTACAGACAAGGCAGGAGTCTAATTGCGAAGAATCATGCTTCTGTTATAAACCCCTGGGACTATACATAACATTAGCTGGAGTTCCAGGAGACTTGCTCAGTAATTATATGTCAAACAAAAAAAAATTTTTAAAAAAGGAGCCCGAAGGACCGAAGGTATTGCAGGGACTGAATGCAATCGGCAGAACTGTAGGGTCTCTCCCCAAGTCCCTGGCTCCACCCAATGGCCCCCTTCTGGTAGATGTCATCACCATGAACTTGGATGGTTACCTAAATTCCAGGGTTTTTTCGTCACTTCTCTGGGCAGAGAGCCAAAGCACTAGTTATAAAGTAAGCATGTAATCTTTAAAATCTCCTTTGAGATCAATGCAATCCAGAGGGCACCTGAGCTGCTCCAGGACCCAGTAGCTTAGGGTCACCTGGGCTGCATGTGGCTGATGGTGTCTTCAGCATGTTCCATGAAGCTTCAGAGGCTCCAGAAGCACCTTAGGGGCTACCTGGGCCTGGGGTGTGGGGGCAAGGAGGGGAGCTTAGAAAGAATTCCAGTCCTGTCTAATTAGAGCAGCTATACTCTTCAAACAGGGGTAAAATTTGGTTTGAAGATTGTCACAGCTAAGAACATCTATGCTTTCTATTTTTTAACAAATGTGGGGTGTGTTTTTTTTTTTGAAGAGCTCTAGCTCCAACTGTTTATATGATAGTAGTGGAAAAACCATGGGTTTCGGGATGGCACTTGAATTTTAACCCAAGCTCTACTCCACGTGCCAGAGCATAGCTACCTAGGCCCAATCGCTGTAGAGCCTGTTGGATCATCTGCTCCTCCAGGTTCGCTGTGATGGCTAAATGAAATAATATACACAAATTCCTAAATCTGTCTACCATGTAGGAGGTACTTAATAAAAGCCAAATTCATTTCCTAAGTGAGATCTATTTACATACTGGACAATCTGGTATTGGTGGTTGCCCATTCTTCCTCTTCCTTCTCCAGTGAGTCCCAGCATTTTGTGTATTTACCCTCTTCCGCACAGTCATGTGCATCAGAGGAAGCTGACCTTATCTCAGGCTTGAGGAAAGGAAACGCCGATTATTTTAAACCATGCTCTTTGCTAATGATTGGCTTAGGAATGGGCAAGCGACCCACTTCTGACTACTGAGATGTGAGATAAGCTAGGGAGGCTTCCGGGAAAGTCTTCCTTGCTCTTAAGAGACACAGAAGACAAGCTTTCTTCCCCCTGACACTGCTGCACCTCAGACTGCCCGGAACTGCTGCCAACAGCTTGTTGGAGAGAAGCCAGCCCGGGGCAAAGCTGACACTAAAGACAGCAGAGAGAGTCAAAAGAATCTAGCTTCATAGCAATAGCGCTGAGCAGCTGATGCCGCCTCTTCAATGCCTGTTAGACTTTTGGGGTACTCACAGCCCCAAAGGTCCTGATACTGACTAGTAATTGTAAGCAGAGGTATAATAACAGACTCTAAAGTGAGGAACCGCTGAGCAGAGGCGGTAGCACAGAGGCTAGTAAGGTGCCTCCTCCTTTATGTTAGTTAGGAAGCCAGGGTCCCTTTGTCATGTAGTTGTGAAACGACTGATTAAAATGTTACCTGTTTTACCCTGGGTACAGATTAGGAAAAATGTAATATTAATAAAATTACTTAAACAAATCTAGAACCATTGAATTGGACATTTAAGAAAAGGGGGAAAAAAAACCCCTAGGATGTTCATGTTGTATTGGCTATTTCTTGGGGCCTTTCGTAAGGTCTTTTGAAAGATTTGAAAGATGAGCCTGGGGCCCTGGCCAGATGGCTCAGTTGGTGAGAGCATTGTCCTGAAACACTAGGGTTGTGGGTTTGACCTCAAAATCAGGGCACATACAGAAGCAACCAATGAATGCATAAATAAATGGAACAACAAGTCAAGGTCTTTCTCTCTTTCACCAAAAAAAACCCCAACCAAGTAAAGTCAATCAATCAAATAAATAAATAAATGAATGAGCTTGGGGTGAAGGTAAAGAGGAAAACTTGGCTTTGCTAAGAGGTCTTTTCTGCCTGCAGCCCAAGTCAGACTCACGTTCTGACTACAGTCAGAAACTTCTAAAGGGGTTTTGAGCAGGCAGGTGACATAATTTAGTCTTCTTTTTAAGGCTGCATGTCCTTTCACATGGAGAATGGAAGAGAGGGATCAGAGAAAACGTGCAGAGCAACTGAAGGATATTGCCATAGGCCAGGTGAGATGAGATGGGGGCCTGGTCTAAGAAGTAGAACAGATGGAGTCAAGATACTTTAGAGACAAAGTCAAAAGAACTTGCATGGTGGTGCCATTTTCTGAGACGGGGAAAGGAGAGAGGAGGAGCCAGGGGTGGAGGAAGAAATTGAGGGCTGCGTTTTGGATGTGTTAAGTTAGAAACATTGTCAAGATGACCAATGGAGTAAGCAAGGAAAGAAGTTAGCCAGCTCCATCTCCATCTTATTCTACCTCATAGCCCAGGCCACTAGAAATATGGAATATAAACCCATTGGTGGTGAAGAATGTGAGGCACAGCAACTGCTGGCTCTCCTGGAGAACTTGTAATTGAGCAGCCAAGGAAAGAAGTGAGAATCCCCTTCAACGTTTCCAAAAGCCCTCAAAGCCTAAGGCGAAGGTGTTTGAAGGGACCTCAGACAGGGATACATGAGGTCTTACTCCACCTGGCGGTGGTGTCTGGAGGATGTCTTGGCCTGCCTCAGCAATGAGTATATACCGCATTCCTAAAAACTCATAGGTTCAGGATGACTAGGAAGGACTGATAGCGAAAACAAGGCTTGAAGAAAAGCATTCAACCACAAGTAGTCTGATTCAAAGTGTCCAAGTCCCTTGTCAACCGTGTTGGTCGGCCCCAGTGGCAGACCTGACACAATTGTAGGAATGGAGTATGGCCCGCTACACACAGGGCTACATGCAGACTGGGGACTGGGCTTCCAGGGCAGGACGGTTTCCCACATGGGACCTTGTATTCTGTCCACATTAGTGTTTAGTAAACTGTGTTCGAATCTAACCATTTGCCTTCTCTGGTCCCATAGCTGGAGGAAAAAGTGCACGTCAACTAAAAACATGGCTTTAATTTCAGCGGGTTGGTACTTCCCAGCAGTCCTGTGTTGTCAGCTACTTCTTCTCTCCTCCACATTTCTTCCAAACTTTCTGTACCCCATCTGGATGATCTCATTTGTGACTTCACTATAAATAAAATAATTGGGTGGGGGCTATCAAAACTTCATCCTTGCCCATTTATATGTGCATTTAACCTGGTTTCCCTTATATCTCATCTCCCAAACCCCACCCTCACCCCATCAACCAGCCGGCCTCTCGTCTGGTATCTTCTCCCATGGCTCCTTTCTCCGTTATCTGCCGCTCAACATGTATGCCTGCTCGAATTTCTTACACTTTACAAGCAAATTCCCTTCCGCAGCAGCACACCAGTCCCTATCTACTGTCTCACCTCTTACCAGCCTTGCTTCATAAGGCTTGTTTATGTGGCCAGGGTCCATTTCTTCACTTCCCACTCAAATTGTAAAGGCTTATCACACAGGCATGGACTTCAAGTCAATTGTTATATAAGGCATCTTACCCCAAAGCATCCCACCCTTCCCTCTCCCTCTCCCAAAGATTAATCGCTTTTAAAAAATTTTTAGCTGATTGTTTTGGTATGTATTCTGTAGCTCTAAATAATGAGACCCTATTGGCTTCCAGTTTTGGGGGTTCAAGTGTTATCACTGACTTCCTGTGGTGGAAGCTGAAGACTGAGCACTCCTCTTTTTATTACACGTTCACAAATTTCCTGCCTCCCATACACATGCTCACATTATTAAGACCATGAGAACACCATTATATGCAGCTGAGCTATGTAGTACGCTATGGTTACTTTATCTCCCTTGCACAGCCTGTTGCTTTAATTATTAAAGAATTAACAATTGCCTTGTTTTGCTGCCCCATTTGCTTAGTTTTCTATGGGCTTATCACTAACCCCAGCATCAACACTGCCCACTATGTACGAATCCCAGCACGGTGCTCAGGAACCCCACCCCTCCACACTCCCGGGTTAGGCAGCCGGTTTCCCAGAGGAACCTCCTCCTCATTCTGGGTTTGCTCTTCGCTATGTTGTTATTCAGTCCTCCAATAGAGTATTGGTAGGTTAAATTTTTACATGTGAAAACGCCCGTATTCTATTGATTCTTTGGATGGGGTTAGAATTCTAAGTTGCAGACCATTTCCGTGCAGATTTGAAGGTACAGACCTGTAAGTTGCAGCTCCCCAATGCTGCAATTGCACAACCTGAAGACATTTTGAGTCTTGGACCTTTGTAGGTGACCTCGCCACAATACTGTATGCCTATTTTCATCCAATTTGCTGTGCGTTTGAATATGGAAACTCACATATTCAGTTCTGGATAATTTTCATGATTAAAAAAAATTCCCAGCATCCATTTTCCCTTCTGAAACTTTATTATTCACATGCTAAACTTCAATTGATTCTACTTGTTTTATACTTTCCCATCTTTGTTTTCCCTCTATTTTCCGGATATTTTCTCAACTTATCCTTCTATTAGCTTTTTATTTCTTTTAATTTTATCTCTAAATAAAATTAAATAAAATTAAAATTTTATCTCTAAAAACAATTTTCATAGGTGCACTATCTTACTACCTAAACATATTTAAGATATTTAGATGTTTCCTTCTCCTCGCATAGACTATTTCTTCCAAGTTGATTCTTCTCTGTTTTGACACCCAACCTTCACTTTAGAGTTTCTATTAAGATATTTGTCAGTCTTGGAGTTCCAGCCAAGATGGAGGCATAGGGAAATGCACTTCACCTCCTCCACAACCAAAAGAAGGAAACAACCAATTTAAAAACCAAAAACAACCAGAACTGCCAGAACGGCCAGAAAATCAAACTGTATGGAAGTCTGACAACCAAGGAGTTAAAGAAGAAACAAACATTCACCCAGACTGGTAGGAGGGGCAGAGATGGGCAGCCGGGATGGAGAGGGCATGTGGCAAGTCTGCGGCTGGTGGAATGGGTGGGCGAGGCTGTGGTTGACATACTAAGCAGTTCCACATTCACATGCAGATAAACTGGAAGGAACAACTGGGGAGTGAGACAGACCATGCAGCCCTGGGTTCCAGCACAGGCAACATAAAGCCTCAGAACCTCTGGCTGTAAAACCTGTGGAGGTTTTGGTGGTGGGAGAAACTGCCAGTCTCTTGACAGCAGGGCGAGAACTGAGCAAGTGGCATTGTTCCCTCTCTGACATACAGTGCCACAATGCAGCGAAGTAGGTTGCCCTGCCCTGGAGAATACCTAAGGCTCTGATCCCTTACAATGTAACAGGTATGCCCAGACAAAGAAATATGGCCCAAATGAAAGAACAGATCACAGCTCCAGGAAAAGAACTAAGCAACAAGGCAATAGACAACCTATCAGATGCAGAGTTCAAAATGTTGGTCATCAGGGTGTTCACAGAAATGGTTGAGTATGGTTGCAAAATAGAGGAGAAAGTGAAGGCTATGCAAAGCGAAATGAAGAAAAATATACAGGGAACCAACAATGAAGGAAAGGAAACCAGGACTCATATCAATGATTTGGAACAAAAGAAAAAAATAAACATTCACCTGGAACAGAATGAAGAAATAAGAATTCAAAAAAATAAGGAACCTCTGGGACAACTTTAAATGTACCAACATCCAAATCATAGGGGTGCCAAAAAAGAGGAGGAAGAGTAAGAAATTGAAACCCATTTTGAAAAAATAATGAAGAAAACTTCCCCAATCTGGCAAAGGAGAGAGACTTCCAGGAAGTCCAGGAAGTTCAGAGAGTCCCAAAGAAGTTGGAGCCAAGGAAGCACACACCAAGGCACATCGTCATTACGTTACCCAAGATTAAAGATAAGGAGAGAATCTTCAAAGCAGCAAGAGAAAAGGAGAGAGTTTCCTACAAAGGGGTTCCCATAAGACTGTCAGATGATTTCTCAAAGAAACCTTGCAGGCAAGAAGGGGCTGGAAAGAAGTATTCAAAGTCATGAAAGGCAAGGGCCTACATCCAAGATTACTCTATCCAGCAAAGCTATCGTTTAGAATGGAAGGGTAGATAAAGTGCTTCCTAGACAAGGTAAAGTTAAAGGAGTTCATCATCACCAAGCCCTTATTATATGAAATGTTAAAGGGACTAATCTAAGAAAAAGAAGAAGATCAAAACTATGAACAGTAAAATGACAACAGACTCACAACTGTCAACAACTGAACCCAGAACACAAAAACAAAACAAAGCCAACCACTAGAACAGGGACAGAATCATAGAAATGGAGATCACATGGAGGGCTATCAGTGGGGAGGGGGCAGAGGGACAATGTGGGAAAAGGTGCAGGGAATAAGAAGCATAATTGGTAGGTACAGAATAGACAGAGGGAGGTTAAGAATAATACAGGAAATGGAGAAGACAAAGAACTTACATGCACAACCCATGGACATGAACTAAGGAGGGTGGGGGAAAATACTGGAGGTAGCATGGGTACTGGGAGAAGTGGATAAAGGGGAGAAAAAAGAATGGGGCAACTGTAATAGCATAATCAATAAAATATACTTTTAAAAAAGATGTTTGGCAATCCTTGGTTCAGTGTTCTGATTTAAGAGTGAAGTACTAAAACTGCATTTGAAACTGGGCACTTGGGTGGAATTTTAAGATTATAGGCTCTTTCCTTGGGTAATATAGTTGGCTGATTTCCTTAGAAGCCTTTAATGCCACTGTTAGTGTTTCTGCCAAAGCTGGTTATAGTCTCTAGAGAAGGAAATGTCAATCTCCCACCTAGTCTGTATGCATGTGTGCATGCATGAATATATGTGCATACATGTTTTTGTGCGTTTAAAATTCAGGTTATCCCTAGCCTGCAAGGGGATAATATTAGAAGGTGGGTCCTTTGGGAGGTGATTAGGTCATAAGAGTGGAGCACCAAAAATGTGATTAGTGCCTCCTTAACCCTTCCACCACAGGAGGACACCACTAGAAGTTGGCTGTCTGTGGAGCAGGAAGCAAGCTGTTACCAGACACCAAATCTACTGGTGCCTTGAACTTGGACTTCCAGCCTCCAGAGCTGTGAGAAATACATGTCTGTTGTTTACAAGTCAACAAGTCTGTGGTCTTCTATTATAGCAGCCTAAACTAATACAGCCCCTGTCCTTAGCCATGTCTAGTGTCTTACAGGAGATATTCCTCTACTTTATCCTCTTCAGATATTAAACCTCCAGTCTTCTGCCAGTGTCGAGGATGAGAAGTTGCCCAGATACACAGAATAGGGGGGAAACAATCAGAGGATTTAAATAAATTCTCTTCCAATCTTCCTGGGTTTTTGCTCCAACTTTACACCCTACTTCCAGAGGAACCTGGTGCCATCAATTTCCACATCTTTCAGAGTTCTTGGGCTTAAGATTCAGTTTTCTTCAATGAATTAATTCAGTGGTCACTCATTTATCTGCTTTCCAACTTCCAAATATTTTGTGACTGTCATCTCTTTTTCTGCTTTCTTTGCCCTTAGGGGTTTAAGCTTTAAAAAAAAATCCTTTCATTGTGATGTTAGCATGGTTTCAGGAAGCAACCCAAGTAAATACATGTTTAGTCCATCGGATTACCTGAAGTCCTCCATTCACATTTTAGCTCACTGCAGTCCTGCTTCTAGCCTCACTGAAACTGACCACGCTAATGTTGCCATTGACTTTGTGTCAGTTAAAATAACACCTGTCCATTTTTATTTTACTTAGTCTCTCTATAGCACTGGATGCTGAAGTCCCTTTTTACTAAATCCTTTCCTCTCTCAAATTTGGTAGCCTATCGTTTGTAACCAATTGTCACTTTCATCACAAAATCCTCTTTCCTTTTTAATCCCAAGCCTGATATCCCTCTGGTTTGCTTCTTTGACCTCTGCTCTTCTCATTCTTGCTACTATGCAGGAAGAAGTTCGAGTCCCTTAAATGGCTCTGGCTTCATAGCTCAGTTGGTTAGAGTGTTGTCCTGATACACCAAGGTTGTGGGTTTGATCTCTGGTCAGGGCACACACCAGTGAATGCATGAATAAGTAGGACAACAAATCAATCTCTCTCTCTCTTCCTCTAAGAATTAATAAATTTAAAAAATGTTTAAGACCCTTAAACTGAACTATCTTAACTACCACTTATGTACTGAAAACCCTAAAACTTCTATTTCCAGCCCAAGGCAATCTGTTGAAGTATCGACATATTTCCTCAATAGCCCTCTGGACAATTCTCCTTGGATTTCTCAAAAGCACCCCAAATTCAACATGTCAAAACAAAATTCATCACTGCTCTTACATAAACCTACTACATCTCCCATTTTCTGTTTCAGCGAAGGTACCCTCAACTACCCTGCAGAATGAGCCAGAAAATTGAAGGTCCTATTGAGATTCTTACCACTGACTCACCATCTCCACGGAAGCACTAAGTCTCACTGATGCTGCCTCTTAATCTCAAAAGCGGAAGATCTCCAGCCCTGACCAGTGTGGCTCAGTTGGTTGGATTTGTCCCATACATGCCTGGGTTGCAGGTTTGGTCCATTTGGGGCATGTATGACGGGCGACCAATAGATGTTTCTCTCTCACATTGATGTTTCCTTCACTCTCTTTCTCTCTCCCTCTCTCTAAAAAATAAATAAAACCTTAAAACAAAACAAAAGCAGAAGTTCTCAAAATTTAGTGTGCATCAGGGTCACTCACAGGGCTTGTTAAATACCAAATGCTGGGTCTCAGTCTCACAGCGTCCGATCCAGTAGACCTGGGCTGAGGACTGAGAACTCTGTTGTTCCTCTGGGGACTACACTTTCAGAACCACTAATCCACGCACCCATTCCCTCCTCACCAGTCCCACTTCAGATGCCTTGGTCCAACCCATCAGCTGTCATTTCTTGCTGGGATTACAATTCTTAACCTCTTATAGCTTATAATTATTTTCCTTATTTTCTCCCAATTATTGTGGTTTAGAAAAAATTTCTACAGAAAATTTGCACAAAAATACAGGGGTGGCAAAAGTAGGTTTAGTCTGGAGTATACAAAAGAGTTAATAAAGCTACTGTAATAATCATAACCTTCATGTCTTTTGCCATACGAACTGTAAACCTACTTTTGCCCACCCCTGTATATTAACAACTAAATTAAATCATGGGAGCCTCTTAAAGACTATACTTTTAAAAAGATCTCACAGATTTTCATTTTTACGTAGTTAAAAGTTTATTTATTTTTTTAACTAGATTTTTTTGTTGTTGTTAAAGATTTTGTTTATTTATTTTTAGAGAGAGGGGAAGGGAGAAAGAGCGGGAAACATCAATGTGTGGTTGCCTCTCACATACCCACTACTGGAGACCTGGCCTGTAACCCAGGCATGTGCCCTGACTGGGGATTGAACCAGGGACCCTTGGCTTTGCACTCCGGTGCTCAATCCACTGAGCCACACCAGCCAGGGCTAAAAGTTTAGTTTTTGAGTAATGTTTTTATTCTCATCTAATCACTCATATTAAATGATAACGGACACTTAACACTTTTAAAATTTATATTTTTACTAGGTATTTAAAAATGCTTTTCTATTTAGAACACACCACATATTTAGTTTTACTGATTTTTGAAAAATTCTTTAAAAATGAAATACTAGTACTAACTCTTAAAACATGAAAAATCAGTACTAATTCCTAGATTCTATTACTTTTCAAAATAAGTGCCAAAATACTAGTACTTACGGACATTTTGCTCTTGTAATGCTGTTACCACATAAATCCTTTGTGCCCTTCATGGTGCTCCCTCTTTCCAGAATATTCTTTCATTCTTTAATAGCGCTATTTAACACAGCTGCAGCACCATCCCCTTTTGGGCAGCCGTTAGCCCTGGACTCCCATCCCCAAAGCATTTATGCAGCCCTCTCTCCAAACACTTTTCTTCTCAAAATACAATTATACTGACTGCAATCTCCGTTAAGTCATGGATCATATTTTGATTCCATATACCCACTAACATGGCACCTGCCACATAACAGGTGCTCAATGGAGGTTCACTGAGTGAATGAGTTGTCCCCCAATAAATAAGTTGTTTCCTCTCTGGTTGGCAAAACTAGATTTCCAGGAAATGTGTTAATGAGCCACCCTTTGCCACCCTTCCCCCAAACCACCCTTTTGAACAGACACTGAATACTGTGACCAATCTAAATTCAAAAAACTTCCTTTCACTTGCTCTTTCATTCCGAATTATCCATAAGCATCAAATGAGGCTAGGGCCGGAATACCCGCCAAGTGGGTGAAACCCCTTTCTCATTAAATGTCTTCAGATCCAATTCTGTGAATTTTCCTCAACATGCAAACCCTGACTTGGCACTCCCCCTCTCCAAGCACCCCT